>PUHP01000195.1:0-42672 GCA_006783085.1 Colletotrichum shisoi
AGTAATAGTAATAGAGAGGATAGAGATAATAAGGATAAGGGTATTGTAGGCTTTATAGGCTTTATAGGCCTCGTAGGCTAATTATCCCTCTCCCCTATAAAAGGGCTTTAAGTCGTATATAGTAATAATTAGGGATAAACCCCTGCAGTAATCAAAGTAGCAATTAGCACTAAAGGGTAGGTAGTTTATATAGGGTCTAAATAGCTTCACTTTAAGCAGCAGGCAACAGCAATAGCAACAGTAATAGTAACCTAAAGGTATTTTAATGTTAACAGTTCTATAATTCCTAATTCTACTAGCGAAAAAGTGGCTAAATTGTAACAGCACGCATTTTACGCACGGACGCGTTATTTAATTTCGAACGCTCCCAACGCAACGCAGTGTAATCGTTGCTGCCCTTACACTCGGTCTCTGGCCAGACAGTCCACCAGAAGAACCATCTCCCGCAGCCATAAACTCAAAAAAGATCATCCAACCCTTTTGACCTCGTGGAAGCGGGCCGAAACCCACTCCTAGGTGAATGATATTGACCACTGACATAATCATGGAAAACAACCCGATATTGGATCATTTTGATTTCGGGAGCTTGGGGGTTCAATCACCATCACCGAGTCGAGATGACGTTATTCTAGGGTTGGCTGCTGTTACACCTGGGACTCGGACATGACCGAGTTAAGATGGAGACGATACCGTACGGCATCGTCAAAGTTTCGGCCCTCGCCGAGCTCAGTGCAACGGACTTGCTGATAGTGGGGATGACACTGGGGGGGGGGGACCTTTGGGACATCTCTCAATCAATTGCCGCATGATAAATGTCGGGAAACTTGAGGTCCAGTGCGACTTGCGTTTTTCATGCCTGGGCTGCAAACAAAGCTTTCGCCGACTTACAGACCATCGCCTGCCACATTTAGAAGTAATCATGTCTCAGTCTCAACACAAGGCCCAGCCGGCCACGAGCCATACATCTGTTGTCAATACCAAAAACGCTTCTATCTTGGTAAATTTCACTGGACACAAAGTTGAATTGGTCAATTGCAAAGCTAACTGCCTCAAAAGGTCGGTATCCGCGATGGCGTGACACGAGACTTCCGGCTAGTTCACAGAAACCAGGCTGTGGTTTCGGTCTTCGACTCAAGCTTCCTCATTGGTGATGGAATATGGGTAGGGTTGATTTCATACTTCTCCCTGGCCTTACCTAGCTAATTATGGGGGTTTCGCAGGAAGGAATTCGTGCCGTCAGAGGCCGCGTTCAATTCGCCAAGGAACACATTAACCGGCTGTTCCAGTCCGCGAAGGCTATGTACATGGACTTGGGTCTGACAAAAGGAGATCTCTTGTCACTACTCCATCAAACCATTGACGCCAACGATATGGGCAGCGAGCCCCACGTTCATATTCGCCTGGTAGTAAGCAGAGGGCTGAAGTCAACGCCGTACCAGAACCCACACGTCAACATTGGCTTGCCACTCATCGTTATCATCCCCGAGATCAAGGCGGTCGACCCAGCAGCGAAGTCTCGTGGCCTGCGTCTAGGCACCACCTGGGTTCGCCGCGGCCCGCCAGATGTCAAAGATGAGCAGTGGAACCACATTTCCAAGGCCACAGACGTTCAAGCTTGCGTGAGCGCCAATACCATGGGTGTAGATGAGGCGCTGATGTTGGACTTGAGAGGGTTTGTAAAGACGTGCAACTCAGTCAACTTCTTTATTGTCCGCGGCGACGAGGTGTGGGCGCCGACGAAGGATAATCAGATGCAGGGCATCACGCGCCAGAAGACCATCGATGTCTGCCGCGCTCACGGCATCAAGGTCCGGGAGCTCGATTTTGCGCTCACTGAAGTGTACGGGGCGGACGAGGCTTTCTGCACCGGGACATTCCCGTCGCAGATTCACGTCACGGAAGTCGACGGACGCAAAATTGGTGACGGGAAGAGGGGGGCTCTTACGGAGGCGATTCAGACGTTGTACGCTGCCGAGGTTGAACGGGATGTGTCAAGGACTAGAGAGCAGATTCTGGCGGAACTTGAACAAACCCGAGACCTGAGTGTCTTAGAGAGTGTTTTAGATGGCTTAAAGTCGAAGCTTTGAGTCCCTGTCTCAACAGTATGGCCGTCAACTCTTGGTTCAACCTCCCATACTCGGTATGATCAACTGCTGAACATTCTTTGTCACCAGCAAGATTTTCTTCTGCTTGTTCTTCTTCATGCTGTTAACCCGTGCCTTTTTTTTAACTACCGGCGCTTCAAGCCCACCAATCAGAAAACGATGTAAGTCTCAGGGTGGGATAAACCAAACCAACAGACCGCTCGCAACACTCAAATATCATAACTTGAGCCTTGTACAACTTCGTTAGCTAATGAGCCGCCAACCTTTATGGACTTACTCGACCACAGTGTGAAGTTGTGGAGCACGACTCAGGACGTCGACTCGGGCTGGACCGATATCTTCATCCAAGTGATCTCGGTGGGTACCGAGAAAGATCCACCCTCTCGTTGCGTAATAGCTCAAGCCGATTCCGTCAATCGCTCTTATTACCGGTCTTTTCATATCGACAACGGCATGATGAGAGTTTTCATGCACGGAAGTTTGCTTCATTAGACGATGTGGAGCGGCATTGAAATATCTGCGGTCAGCCGCTACTCGCAAGAATGCCAATCGTACAGAGCACTCATCACTCTTTGGCTTCGGCTTGATTTTGGGTCAAGTCGTTGACTTTGTTGCCGAGGCGAGCTGTTCTTCGTTCCTCAGCCCGTTCGGGACTTACACGACTCGTCTGTGCGTTGCGAACTTCAACATGGATCCCAAACCCGTCGCTGTTGACAGCAGCTCGACCGACATGGCGGATGTCAAAGACGTCCGAGATGGAGTCGGGCAGGACGACCAGACTCTTGCGCCGACGCCCGCCCAGAGCCGGCGCTTGCGGATGAAGACGGACCTTGTGGTCTTGCCATGCGCCGTGATCAGCATGACGCTGGCCTTCCTCGACAAGGCAAGTCAACACGCACTCTCCAACACCAACGACCTCTCCACTAACCATGCATCGTCGTGAAGAACGCCCTAGGCTTCGCCGCAATCTTTGGCCTGAGACAAGACACCAACCTCAAGGGCCAAGAGTATTCCTGGCTCGGCAGCCTTTTTTACTTTGGCTACCTCGCCATGGAGCTGCCCTCCCTCTGGCTTATCACAAAGGTGCCCATGGGGAAGTTCATCGGCACCTGTCTCGTCCTCTGGGGCGCCGCCATCTGCCTCATGTCGGCGTGTCAAAACTTCGCCGGCCTTGCGACGATCCGCGTCCTCCTGGGCATTTTCGAGGCCGCCTTGCTTCCGTGCATGCTGGTCCTCAACTCGACCTGGTACCGCCGCGAGGAGCAGCCTCTCCGCACCGCGCTGTGGCACAACACCTTCGCGGGCGTCTTTGGCGGTATCCTCTCCTACGCCATTGGGAACATCAAGGGGTCGCTGTCGACGTGGAAGTACATCTTCATAATTTACGGCGCCGTCACGATCCTGACGGGGTTCGTTGTGCTCTTCGCCCTACCCGACTCACCGCAGACCGCGTGGTTCTTCAATGAGGAGGAGAAGAAGCAGGTCATCGTCCGGCTCGCCGAGAACCAGACGGGTGTCGACACCAACAAGAAGTTCGACGCGGCCCAGATCCTCGAGGCCCTGAGAGATCCCAAGTGCTGGTGCGTCTGGGCATGCGGCATCGGCTACGCCATCGCCAATGCCGGCATCACCAACTTCAACCCGCTCATCATCGCGGGGTACGGCTTCAGCCAGACGAAGACGGTGCTTATGGCCACGCCGCAGGCAGCGGTCGCCATGGTTGCCGGCGCAGCGCTCACGACCATCTCCCTTTTTGTGCAGAACCTGCGGTGTCTGTTTTGGATCATATCGGCGCTGGTCGGGCTCGCGGGCGCGGTGATGGTGCACACGCTCGACGTGAACGCTGAGCGGGACGCGTCACTGGCCGGCGTGTACATCATGGGTTTCTATAACGTGCCGTGGGTGTTTATGTTGAGTCTGAACTCGTCCAACACGGCCGGGGCAACAAAGAAGAGTTTTATGGGCGTCACCGTTGCCGTTTGTTATGGTAAGATCCCCCATGCCTACCACCCACTGGTGAAGTGTGTAAGATCTAGATGCTGTGACTGGGACTTACTAAATTATAGCAATTGGCAACATCATTGGGCCGCAACTTTTTCTGTCTAGCCAGGCGCCGAGATATCCTCTGGGAATCAGCGCCATGATGTTCGCGTTCGCGCTAATGGCTGCGTCTGGATTGGTGTACTACTTGCTGTGCGTGAGTGAGAACAAGCGCCGCAACGCCAAGTATGGCGTTCCGGAAGATATGCTCCAGGCTGGCCTTGAGCAGGAAAAGGGGGACAATACGGACTGGAAGAACAAGGCCTTCCGATATACCTACTAATTGCCCTCAGCCTCACGGCTGACTGTGTTGTATAACAAATTTCTTAATGCCATGGTTGGCCGCTCAGTGTAGGCCAGATCGTGTCAATGGTCGTGTCAGTGATGTCGTCTCAAGTGTGATTCCAGGATGACGGGGAGCCTTTCAGAAACCGAATCAAACCAAAACCTGCGCACCCGACATGCAATATCCATTTTCCCATGGTTTGAAAGGGACTTGAAAGTGGCTCTGAGACTTACTTGATTGTGGAGGCTGGGCTATTGGGGCTACTGACGGATCCACGACTTAGCATCGAGATGTTGACAATTAACATCTTTTCTGAACCGGCCATTGCAGTTCAATAACTGCAGCCCCGAGGGTTGACCTTCTTTCCGATGCAAACAGCCAGACACACAAAACCCGTCCGCAGCTACAGACAATACGCAATGCAATAAAACTTAATACGGCGGGACAGACATCGGCTTGAAGAGGCCGAAAAGGGACCATTCAGTCTTACTGGTGTTGAATCGTGGCCAGCACCGGATGGATCTAACCGTCACCGTAACAAAAGAGAAAGCAAACTTCAGAACAAACCGTCGAGTACGGTGAAAACCCTACCGTTACATAGGTATCCAAGAAGATGTCCTCGCATCGAGTAGGACCGCCTTCCAAGTGTTCATGCGTAAAACTGAAAAGTCTTAGTTGGATACCAACCTCAAACAGAGACGAGCAATACAATCCAAACTCTTTTCTTCTCGCCCACGGAGCAAACCATAACCTTGTCATACGCCCAGGCAGTCCAGAGGCCGTCCCCTGTTCAAGGTTCGACTCATTGGGTAGGTAAAATTACCTGTCGCCTATCGATTGATAATTGGGGGTCACGCGGGGCACCAGCGCGGGGAAAGGTCTGCTCTGGGTTACGGGCCCGAGGGCTTATCTGCTGTTATCTCCCTCTCTGTTTTTCTTACCGCGCTGCAGTGTCTCGCTTTCCGTCGGCTCAGCATGACGTCGAGCGTTCGGCCGACGCTAGACGGCCGTCCCTCGGGATAGCTGTCTCGGCTTCCCTCTCTGACCCGCCGTCTTTACTCGAACTGCAGGAATTGAGGACAATCAATCACCTTTCTCTTTCACTGCTGATTTTGAAGAAAAAACCCCAATTCCTTCAGGAAAAGAGAGAATGAGGTCGTCAAGAATCATCTGCCGTGCGCCCCGTTGCGGCGGCATCGCGACGGCTGCCTTCGTATCACCGCCGACAACGACGACGGCCTCCCGATCCCAATCCCGCCGAGCAGCGAGCAGCCTCTCCCAGCGGCCCAACGCGAACCACGTCTCCTTTCCGGGGGCCGTGAAGAGCGCCTTCACAAGCACTCTCAAGTTCGAGACCCCCGGCGACTACCCCGCCGTGCCGACCTACCGCGTCGTCGACCAGGACGGCGCCATCGTCGACGATGCATTCGTGCCCGATCTGGGCGAGGAGGACATCGTCAAGCTCTACAAAGACATGGTTTTCATCTCGGTCATGGACCTCATCATGTTCGATGCCCAGCGCCAGGGCCGGCTGAGCTTCTACATGGTCTCGGCGGGCGAGGAGGCGCTGAGCGTCGGCTCGGCGAGCGTGCTGACGCCCGAGGATGTCATCTTTTGCCAGTACCGAGAGCAGGGCGTGTTCAAGCAGCGCGGGTTCACCTCAGGGGATTTTATGAACCAGCTGTTTGCCAATTCTAAGGACACGGGCAAGGGGAGGAACATGCCTGTGCACTACGGCAGCAAGGAGTTGAACATTGTGCGTGACGTCCGATTACACACCCGCACACGCACATCCAAAAGAGTCTTGCTAACGTCGGTGCCCTAGCACACCATATCCTCACCCTTGGCGACGCAGCTGCCGCAAGCTTCGGGAGCGGCCTACGCTCTGAAGATGCAGCGGATGCAGGACCCGTCCATCCCCCCGCGAGTGGTCGCGGCCTATTTCGGCGAGGGCGCGGCCAGCGAAGGCGACTTCCACGCAGCGCTCAATATCGCGGCGACGAGGTCCTGCCCCGTCATCTTCATCTGCAGGAACAACGGCTACGCCATCTCGACGCCGACGCTGGAGCAGTACCGGGGCGACGGCATTGCCAGCCGTGGTCTCGGGTACGGCATCGACACCATCCGAGTGGACGGGAACGACATCTGGGCGGTCCGGGAGGCGACCAAGAGGGCGCGCGGGATGGCTCTCGAGAATGGGGGCAGGCCCATCCTGATCGAGGCCATGACCTATCGGGTGAGCCATCACAGCACGTCGGACGACTCGTTCGCGTACCGCGCCAGAGTCGAGGTTGAGGACTGGAAGCGTAGAGACAACCCTATCACGCGGCTTCGCAAGTACATGGAGGCCAGGGGCATGTGGGACGAGGGCAAAGAGAAGGAATGCCGAGAGTCGACGAGGCGGGAGGTGCTAAAAGCGTTCAAGGAGGCCGAGATGGAGAAGAAGCCGCCGATCCGGGGCATGTTTGAGGATGTCTACGAAGAGCTGACACCGGATCTGAGGCAGCAGATGGCGCAGCTGCGCGAGCACCTGGATAAATACCCGGAGGAGTACGAGGTGAGCGAATTCGAGGGGGGCAAGGATAGCCTGAAGTCGTAGACCTATTACACCATACCTGCTTAGAAACCAAAACCAGACGGCATCCGTGGGCGATAGGAGTCAAAACGGAACGGAAAACGGCACTGCCTGTGCATAGTCCACACTGAATGGCCAACGTCGCGTGAGGTGTTTAAATTTCTTCCATCTTTTTCCATCCGACTTTATCATTTCTCTCGTTGCTGCGCTGGGCTCCATTTGCTTAGAAATGGAGCGTTGGCCCGGATATTACACCCGTTGCTAGACCCTGATGGGCTTTTGTGTATGTGAGGGTGACCATGGGCCGTAGCGCAGAACTTCCGGCATTTGGTAGCAGGACGGAGGGGCTAGGCTGAGCTTGCCATCGCCGTGCCCGCGCCTGCCAAACGCTGTGGAGCCTCCACGTGCAGCACGGTCAGACGCTGCAAGGACGCTGCGTTTGGGTCCCGGGAGACAGACAGCAGTTAGAGGCCGGGACGGAGCCAAACGGTAGGCGTGGCAGGAGGACCGTTCCCTGATATAATGACATAAGGGGTGTATTAGGTGAGGTCGCTAGTCAAGTGTCTCCTCTGGCTGTACAGAGTAGTCGCAGGGGTCACCCGTCTGATTCTCTGTTGAGTTGGTGTGTTCCGCCGCCCAGTGGCTGCTCTGGAGAAAAAGGTGGGGCGGGCCAGCGATACCAGAGCCGCTTGGCGCGGGAGAGTGAGTGTGTATGCGTGTGGCCTGGCCTTAGGCGTTCTTGCACACTAAGGTGATACCAGGTGAGGCACCGTATTGCTGTGGTGTGGAGTTGTTGCGCGTGTCTGTGTCTCCGTCCGCCGGCCACGGCCCATATCAGTCAAACCAGCCAGACCCAACAAGTCACCTCTTCCATCCATGCTGCCTTGTCGCTGCATAACTTCAACCGCCGCAGCGCATTTCTCATACTCGTCCATCGACAACCCTTTCGTTCTCCCGACGACAACACCGGCGACGATAACGACAACACCCCCCGTCTCGAGGAAACCCCTCTCGTACCTGCCGATGACGCCCAGCAAACCGTAAACGTCCTATTTGACACGTTGATTTCGGCCGAACCCTCATCACTGTCCCGCCGCCCTGCATCGTGTCCGGTGGCCATCCCGATCGAACTGATAACATTCAAACAGCGCCCTGCCCAATCGTCAGCACCACCCGAGCTGTCCTGCCTCATGGCGTAATCCATGGCAGAACGAATCGCCTCTGCAAACCCGCGCTCCAGATCGGTAGTCGACCACGATCACCCCACGCGCCTCCCGTCCACACCGACGACATTGTCCTCCGGGTCGGGCTCACCTGCCTTTACTTCGACCTCGCCTTCTCATCGGTAGGTAGCCGCTCTTTCTCCCGTACTAGCCGCGTTTCATTCCGAGCCCCTTGCACGCCTTTTGTGCATCGCCGAAGATAGAGAGGGGAGAGACGAGATTTCAGAGAAAAGGAAAAAGACAAGAAAAGAAAAGGTGAAGAGAATGAAATAGAAGAGAGAGGAGCGAGAGAGACACCCATCAGGCAAGCAAAAACAGCATTAGTTGGAGCAGGAGCAGGACCCAGGAGAGGCAGAAAGGGCAGCCGTCATCCACATCCACATCCAAACCCGTCGCCTCCTGCCTCCCTTCACCAACCCAGCCAAATCCCCCGACTTCACCTTCCCATCTGCCTCATTTAACACCGAAACCGATACCAGAAGAGTCACTTTTGCCTCAGGATCCGGCGTGCCTGCCCCCCTTCATCCCCTTCTACCTGGAGTCAAGTACCTACCCAACGTGCCGACCAGTTGGATCGACCTTAAGCGGGTCATTCACTATCTACCTACCTACCGTACCAACCTACCTGCCATCTATCAGGCACTGACTGCACTGCACTGCACCTCTAAGAAAGGACAGTAAAAGAGAGAGAGAGAGAGAGAGAGACGGCAGCTTGTTTCTCACTATTGAATCAAGGCCGCACAGCTCCTTCACCCTTCTTCACCTGCACCATCAACTTTGATACTCTCTTCCTCGACCCTTCTTTCTCCTCTTCTCCCCAACTCCTCTTTTCCGTCTCCCCCATCTTACTCCTTCACTTGGTCGGTTCGCTTGGTCATCATCTACGGGCCAGTGCCAAACCAACAAGCCCTTCCCCCTTGGTCAGGCCATCAATTCATTACATACCAACCATACCTTACCTCAACCTACACACCCACATCCGCCCACACATCCAACTTGGGTTGGCGGCACATATGGCTTCCCGCACCCTCGATTCGACTGACTTGATTTGATTGTTGCATTTCATTTTCTGTCTTGTTGTTTCGGCTGTCGTGCTTCGCCCCAAAAAAAATTTCACCCCCAAAAAAACCCAATCACTCATGTCTCCCAGAATTACTAGATCTTCTGCTCGGCAAGCAGCGAGTCTTGCAGCTTCATCGACGCCATCCGCTGCCGGCGCCGATCCCGCCGCGACCGCCCCTGCGCCGGCGACATCCAGTCCTGAAATCCCCCCGCCTACTACCTCGAGGAAGCGAAAGGTTCCAGCTCAAGCAGCCAGCCCTACTACGGGAACACAACCTCCAACAAGCGCCTCTACGAGACGATCTAAGCGTCAAAAAGTAGCCGACGCTGCACCGCCTTCTCAGCCTCCTACGCAGGCGGCACCCACCCTGTCTCGTTCGAAGAAGAAGGGAAAATCTTCCGCCGCCATGTCGGGCCTAGGGTAAGTAGCCCCTAATCGATTCTGAGGATGTTTTCGCTGACTGTGTCCTCAGTAATCCCCCAGACCTTGTGAATGCTTCCGAGGACACTGCACCATCGGCGTCTTCAAGCCGAAAGTCGAGCAGAAGCAAGAGGACTGCTCCGAGCGCTACAGGTAAATACGAGACTGTTCCAAATAAGGCCGCGTTTCGGACAATAGCATTGACTCCGTTTACACAGACGCTGCTGCCATCACATCCAGCTCTTCTCGTCGAACGAAACGAAATGCCGCCAACAACGCCAACCAAGACACCGCGATGACGGGCACGGACGACACAGAGAAGGAGTCCATTCCACACCCACCTCCACTTCCCCCGCCTGAACATCATGACGACGACGACGACGATAGCGACGAGAACGACGAGGATGATGATGAAGACCAAAGATACGACGACGAGGACGATGATCCATTTGGGGGGTTTGGCGGCCCTGGCGGCCCCGGCGGCTTGTCGAGCACTCTACGAGCACTGACCGGCATGATGTCGGGCATTTCGTCACGCCTACGAGAGCTTCTCAATAACCTGCGTCAGAAAGATGACCCGTCGATTCAGTTGATTGCTCTACAGGAGTTGTCCGAGATACTATTGGTCTCGAACGAGGACAACCTTTCGGGGCACTTCTCGCCCGATTCTTTCGTCAAGGAGTTGGTGAATCTGATGCAGCCAAACGAGATCACGGGAGAGGAGAACCCGGAAATCATGCTTCTTGCTTGCCGTTGCCTGGCAAACTTGATGGAGGCGCTGCCCGCAAGCGTGGCCAACGTTGTCTACGGAGGTGCTGTTCCGGTTCTATGCCAGAAGCTTCTGGAGATCTCGTTCATCGACCTCGCCGAGCAAGCCTTGAGCACCCTCGAGAAGATCTCGGCCGAGTACCCCTCCAGCATTGTTCGAGAGGGTGGTCTCACTGCCTGCTTGTCCTACCTCGACTTCTTTGCAACGAGTACACAGAGAACCGCCGTGACCACGGCTGCCAACTGTTGCAGGAACATCCCTGAGGATTCCTTCCCGGTTATTCGAGATGTCATGCCGACCTTGCTCAATGTATTGGGTAGCAGCGACCAGCGAGTGGTGGAACAGGCCTCTATCTGCGTCTCTGGAATTGTCGAAAGCTTCAAGTACCAGTCCGCGAAGCTAGAAGAGCTCGTCAGTGTCGACCTGCTCAAGGCAGTTTTGAGACTGCTTGTGCCCGGTACCACCAATCTCATCAGATCCGACATTCACACCCAGTTCCTGCGCGTATTGGCATTTACAGCCCGCGCCAGCCCTCAGCTGTCGGCAGAACTGTTCAAGCTCAACGTCGTGGAGACCCTCTACCAGATCTTGACTGGCGTATCCCCGCCTAGCGGAACAGAAGACGTTGCCTCCAAGCTCGACAGTGTCGTCATCATGCAGGCATTGATTCATCGGCCCAAGGAGCAAGTCATCGAAACGCTTAACGTCATCTGCGAGCTGCTCCCTAGCCTGCCTCGCAATGCCGACCCTTCGTACGGCGACTTCGTTGAAATGGACCCGACAGAGCCTATTACTCCGTCATCTACCGCGCCCGGGAAGGCACGTAAGTCGCCCAACGATAGGAGAATCGAGCTTCTTGATGGCTGCAAAGCCGAGGTCCGCCGCTTCGCTCTCATCCTTTTCCCAACCTTGACCGATGCCTTTTCGAGTACGGTCAACCTCAATGTTCGTCAAAAGGTCCTCACGGCGCAACTAAAGATGCTTTCGAACCTCAATGAGGAGATCCTCGGCGAAGCCTTGAAGACCGTTTCATACGCTTCTTTTCTGGCCTCTATTTTGTCCCAGCAGGACCATCCATCGCTCGTCATGCTTGCACTTCAGGCCACGGAACTTCTCCTCAGTCGCCTGGAAGATGTTTACCGATATCAGCTGTACCGCGAGGGTGTAATCTCGGAGATCACGAAACTCGCCATCGAGGAGAAGCCTACCTTGCCGGCTCCGGAATCGATTGGGTCGCAGGAAAACAGCAACACCGATCCACAGGCCTTCGTAGACTCTGTTGACCGTTCGTCGGACAACGAGGAGTCGGAAGACGAAGAGGATCACGAGGAATCGGATGACGAGGAAAACGAAGAGGACAACGAGAACGAGCCTCACCCAGACGACCTTTCGGGCTCACCAGTAAGCTCACATGGCTCGACTATGTCGCTGGACGGACCGCCTCAGCAATTCTTGTCCGATGTTCCTTCAATGCGGAGTAGGATCCGTGAGGTGGCCAAGAAATTCTTGGAGAGCCACGAGACCGAGAAGCATGGTAAGGCCATGAAGAAGAAGGCGACCAAGATTCTATCAAACCTCTCGGATCTCGCCGAAGAGATTGGGGCTTTCTACCTTCACAGAACGGCGACCAACCTTGCGCCCGAAAAGGGCGTCGAGCTCTTCCAGAGGCTGGCGTCGTCTTTCGACGCAGATGTTCTCGAGAGCGTCACAAGTGCAGAGCTTCTTGCCTCTGGTCTTGTCCGAGTTCTCTTGGGGGTCTTCAGCAACCCTGACGAGGAGCTAGCCCGCACTGCACAGGCAGCCTTCCTGCAAGTATTCATGGGCTACACCGTCAAGTCCAAGCCGAAGACCGCAACTGCCGACTCGCCCGCAACACCCTTCAGTGTCATGGTTCACAAACTTCAAGATCTTCTCAGTAGGTCTGAGCATTTTGAGGTTATCACAGTCCACCAGAACACCTTCGACGGCAATCGCAGTAGCGCAGCGTCTATGCTAGCGAAGCAAATTCGACTGAGACTCGTCGCCGACGATGACTCTGATATCCCGCGGTCGTATCGGAACATCATGGTCTCTATTCACGCCATTGCCACATTCAAGTCGCTAGATGACTACTTGCGTCCCAGAATCAGCCTGTCGGAACGGCCACGTGGCTCCCGGCGAGCCGACAACCTGTCCAGAGCTCTTGCTTCACTTGCAGGTTCTGCAGGCTTGCCCCTGAGCCATGCTGCTGCTAGACTTGCGGAACGCGCCTCAGCTGCCTCTGCGTCAAGCCCCATCCCGCCCCCGCCCAGCGTGCCCACCCCCAGTGGCTCACGGTCTATTCGCAAGACGAAATCCAAGTCGGCACCGCAGCCTGAGACTGCAGCCACTCCTGATGCTACTTCGACGGCGAGAGACAAGAGTGTCTTGAGAAGATCTACTCGCCGTAGCGCGGCGTCTACTGCGGAAAGCCCTGTGCCTTCTCGGCCCCCTCCGGAAGAGGACGATCTGGACAACGCTCTTGAATGCGCAGATGAGAAGCACATATCTGACGACGAAGAGATCGGCGGCGGCAGCAGCGCCCTCGATGCTATTGTGGGCAATTTGGATGAAGACATGAGCGAGTCCCCTGTCCCCGAGCCTGGCGCTGTCAACATGGAAATCGCGGCGGGTGGTAGAGTTACTGCACGCAAAGACGACGGAACCAGAGTTCCCACGCCGTCACAAAGTGCCTTGCCTACTCGGTCTAGTGCCCTCCCTCCCCCGGCGGCCCAGAGCACGCCCACGCCTGCGACCTCGTCATCGCGACCCATGTCGTATGCTGCAGCTATTCAAGCTGTCCCTCAAGACTGGCATATCGAGTTCACACTGGACGGCAAGGTCATCCCGAGTGAGATGACTATCTACCGTGCGGTCCATACCTCAGCCGCCAATTCTGATGAGCAATTCAGCCGGAGTGTGTGGTCAGCGGTCCATCCAATCAAGTTCCGACGTGCCCCTGGCCCACCGCCAGCGGAAACCCTGTCGTTCAGTTCAAACTCCGAGGCCAGCACTGAGGAAAATGGAGATGGAAGTGTACCGGCATCCCTCGCCAAGCATCCCTCTACCGCCTCGATCCTCCGTCTCCTCAATATCCTTCACGAATTGAACGCCAATATCGAAGATGTTATGGTCGAAAACAGCGAGAAGGACGCCGTCCGGCTCAACGTGGAGCCCATGTCTCAATTTGTCAATACCAAGCTGACCGCTAAGCTGAACAGGCAGTTGGAGGAACCGCTTATCGTGGCGAGTAACTGCTTGCCGAGTTGGGTAGAAGACCTTGCCAGACTGTATCCTTTTCTCTTTCCCTTTGAGACGAGGCACTTGTTCTTGCAGTCGACGTCATTCGGGTATGCCCGTTCTATGACTCGCTGGCAGAACGCTCATTCTGCAGACGACTCTCGTCGCGATCGTCGTGACGATCGACCATTCCTCGGTCGACTCCAACGTCAGAAGGTACGCATCTCCAGATCCAAGATTCTGGAGTCTGCTTTGAAGGTCATGGAGCTATATGGTGCCTCCCAGAGCATTCTCGAGGTTGAATATTTTGAGGAGGTAGGCACAGGCTTGGGCCCCACCCTTGAGTTCTATTCGACGGTGTCGAAGGAGTTCGCCAAGAAAAAGCTCAAGCTTTGGAGAGAGATGGATTCGAACGACTCTGAAGAGTACATTTCTGGTGCGAGTGGTCTCTTCCCTCGACCACTCAGCGACGATGAAGCCGGCGCTCCTAATGGCGAACGCATCCTCCAACTCTTCAAGACTCTCGGCAAATTTGTTGCTCGATCGATGATCGATTCGCGCATAATTGACTTGAACTTCAACCCTACCTTCTTCCGTATTGGAGACGATTCGTCGGCACCCGGCGTCAAGCCATCTCTCGGCGCGGTCAAGATTGTCGACCCTGGCCTGGCTCGGTCTTTGAAGACCATCAAGAAGTTTGCCGTGGCCAAGAAGGAAATCGACGAGGATCCTTCACGCACACCTGCCCAAAAGGTCGCCAATACCGAGGACATTGTCATCGACGGAGTGAAGCTGGATGATCTTTGCCTCGACTTCACCTTGCCTGGTTATCCTGAAATCGAGCTTATCCCCGACGGCGGTCAGGTTCGGGTCACCATCGACAACGTAGATTCGTATCTGGAGCGTGTCATTGACATGACTCTGGGCACTGGCGTTCGCCGCCAAGTCGATGCATTCCGAACCGGATTTTCGCAGGTCTTCCCCTACTCGGCTCTGAGCGCCTTTACGCCCGATGAGCTGGTGACATTATTCGGCAGAGTTGACGAGGATTGGTCTCTGGAGAGTAAGCTCGTCCTTCCTTTTACAGCTACCGCCGTATGTATACTGATCCGCTTGCCAGCACTTATGGATTCGATCAAGGCCGACCACGGGTACAACATGGACAGCAAGAGCGTCAAGAACCTGCTCCAGACCATGAGCGAATTGTCCCCCTCCGAACGTCGTGACTTTTTGCAGTTCACTACGGGTAGCCCCAAGCTACCAATTGGAGGTACGTTGTTTTGCTCATTATTTCTAGGAGATACTTGCTGACGCCCATGACAGGCTTCAAGAGCTTGACTCCTATGTTCACCGTCGTCTGCAAGCCGAGCGAGCACCCATATATGTCCGACGACTATCTTCCCAGCGTCATGACTTGCGTGAACTACCTGAAACTTCCCGACTACACAGGCATCGAAGTCATGCGCAAACAACTCTCGACTGCCATAAAGGAAGGTCAGGGAGCGTTCCATCTCTCATAGATGGGACCCTCATTTCCACATGAACGAAGCCAAACAGACGAAACAGAAAGAACGTAGCGGTGTCGATCGATGGTTAAGGTGGCCATCACAGCAGACCAAGTTACGTCTGCATGGAAACTGAATGAGAACATGCATCAACGAGCATTACACTTCTCCAGTACAGAAGAACCTGATGCGCTTCTTCTGTGTCTAACATTATTCACCTGATAACAAAGACTATGGAGGGTAACGGCCTAGTAACGGGATACACTAGTTTTGGGTGAGATGGATCGAGGGCGGAGGGGCAACATGGAAGTCCCCCAACCTCAAACTTTGCATGGCAGGGTTGTTTAGGCGTCAGAGCTTCCTCTAATCTACGTCCCTACTCTATTAGCCTTGAGGCTTTTCTTCATTGTGTCAACATTGTCTCCAGGGTCTGTGACCAGGTCCATTTGAAGCCTGCTTGGACGCCAGATGCCGGGCCGGAGCGGTTTCTTGCCGATAGAGTGGTTAAACTGAATTCTTGATAATCTATCTGTGGTGATCTGTCGAGGAAAATGTGGTGTAAGAGATTTATGGCAAACCTGGCCGATGGACACTCACTCAACTAGGGCGGGGCACAAGCCCTCCAGCAGAGGTGATCTTCCGTGATATTGTCTGCCCATGCGTCTGCGCCTGACCGACCATCTACCTCGTTTCTCGGCAAAATGACTGAATTACCCCGTCGACTGATCACATAGCAAGCAACGCTGACGTGCATGCATAAAAAGTCTCTCATTTCATCACAGGGTCTACCATCCTCCTCACCCCCTATGTGCAGAGTCAAAAAGGTTTGCCCAAGGTACCGAAAACTCTGCGGTCCCGCCCCGCCTTCAAATGACACATGCTTGCCGATCGAGAAACAACAAAACAATGACAAAAACATGATTTCCTACCTCCTTTCCGTCACTCTCGCTCTCACGCCTGCCTGCTTCCTCTCCCCAACAGCAAGTGTTTAGGCGAAAGGATGTGGCGACAACGAGGTCGCAAGGGTGTAGGTATACCTATACAATCCCCGCTCGTCTACGATGCCGTCCATGCTCTTCCTCGCTCTTCAATGAGCAAAATGAAGATAACAAAAAGGGGAATCGACAAGAACACAACTTGAAACATCTCTGAAAGGTCTGCCTGCCTTAAATGCTGCAGCAAAACCTCCTCATACATTAAAAGGCGGCCCCAGCAGGTGCGGCTTCGGCGGCTGTATCTAGCGGAAGCCGGCCCTAACCTCTGCGCGCGGCCACTCGAAAACGACGTCTCCGCTATAGACGTCTGCCGTGATGCGGCTGATGCGCAGCTCCACCTCGCCGTAGAAGCGCTCACACTCGCGGAGCACCTTGATCACCAGCTTCTGGCTGAGAGCAGGGTCGTCCGCATCGCCAAAGTGCTTCTCAACGCGCTTGCGCAGTGTCTCGATACCCTTGCGAACCTCGCGCGAATCATAAGTCGCCAGAACCTTGTGGAAGGTCGACTTGGAGTTGGACGGCTGTGCCGCGACGCTTGAGCCCGGCTTGCCCGACTGGAGCTGGCCCTCGATGTTCTCAATGTACTCGAGGAGCTTGCCGAGAGGGCGGCGCATAACCGCGTTCAGGTACAGGCCCATATGCTCGTTCAACTCATTGGTTGCAGCCTCACGCCAGTCCTCGAGAACGTCGAGGCCGTGCGTGTTAACCTCTTCCAGGAAATGGTTCATATTCTCAATGAGGAGGATGTGGAAGTTGAGAGCCTCCTTGTCCTCCGGGTCCGCGCCCGCCGCGCCGACGCTAACAGCCGGGTTCTCGCGGGCAATGATCTTGAGCGAATCGAACATGGATTTGAGTATACGGTCGTATTCGCGATCGACTGTTTTGCGAACAGCCAGGTTCGGGTCGATGCCCGTAAGAATGTTTTCCACGGCGTTGGAAAACTGAGGGAAGACGCGAATGAACGAAATAACACCCTTGCGCTTGTTGATCTTGACCTTAGTATCCTCGATGGCGCGGATTTGCTCGTCGACGAATTTCTTGAAGCGGGACTCCAGCACGCCATGGCGCTTTTGGAGCAAGGCATTAAGGAATTCTTGGTTGGATTGTTGGATGTCTCCAAGGTTCCGCTCGAGAATAGCCAGGACACCAGCGCCTTGCCTGGGTTGAACGATTAGTTTTTTATCGATTGAAGGGCATTTTTTCATGTAGACTTACAAGGGATCGGCTTGTATGACCCATTCGACAAGTTTTCCGATTTCCGTCTCGAGAAAAATGAAGATCGTCTCCATTGCCTTGGTGACTCTCCGGGCGAGATCACGATCTGGCTCCATTAAGCGATGGCGACGCAGGTCACCACCCCTTCGATCTCTCGGCCTGCTCGCTCCGACCAAGTCGGGGAAGTCTGACTGTTCCATCGTTGTGGCGTGAAAAAAGTCGACAATGAAGTTTTGCTCCATTTCGACGAGTGGCAAAAGGTCATCCAATATATGACCAAAGACCTCGTATGGGAGGCTACGGTTCTCGGCCCCTGACTCTTTGAGGTTCGTTCTGCTGCTTGTGTCGATTGGTGAGCGCAGGCTCTTGGCCAGTGTTTGACTGCGCTTGACGGTGAGCTTCCTGACGGTGGTCGCCCTGCCTTCTTGTTGCTTTTCGACTTCAAACGTAAACAGGAGCTCGGATGTCTCGTCGGCAGTCATCTTGCGCGCGTTACGTTTCCATGCTTCCAAAACCTGCCGGAATTCGTTCTTGTACACGGGATGGCTCTTGTCTTGGTAGACCTGGATCATGCGGTCCCAGTTGGCAGGATCAACATCCTTAGCGTACTTGATCAGAGGACTGTACTTCCAAAGCATGTCTCGGCCAGCATCGTGGTGGCGGTAGTCCACCTTTCTCGAAAGAGCCTCGCGAAGTGCTCTGTTGACCTCGTTGTAGGCAACGTCGAACTGCTGTGCCATATACCCGACCAATCGCCGCAAGAAGACGGCGCTTTCTTGGCGATACATCTCCTTCTTTTCCTGAACAATCCTCATTTTACCGTAGTCAGTATTCTCTAGTCCAACAGCTTGGTCTGCCTCATCTGTAAGATCCTCGCTCTTTCTTGGCTCGCCTCCTAGCAACGAAGGGTCGATCTTGATCATGGCCTTGTACAGAGTGACCAAAGACAACTCGATGTCTTCGAGACCTGCAGGATCCTCGAGTGGCGCGGCTCTCAAGGCGTTCAAATCAGCCGTGGTTATGGTCGTCGTTTCCAAAAGAGACTCCAACTCCTTTTTAAGGAGCTTCTGGTTGGCAGTCTGAACCTGGAGACCCTGGCCTTGAGCCTCAATGTAGGCAATATCATCAGAGAGTGTCTGTTTCGCATTAGCAGGTTCTTTAACAGCAGAAATTCTGCCAACTTACTGAGAGTTCGACACTGTACAGTGTCAACAAGTTCTCCATCTCTTCACACTCAGCGACTGCCAGGTCAATGCCACGCTTGATCGCCTCAACTCGGTCATCCTCCTCCTGGAACCGAGCCAGCCAGCCCCCAGCTTGCGCCTTGTTTAGCTCTCTCTCAAGGTCTGTTCTCATATCGTCGACATTGCGAGATCTCATCTGATCGCCAGGTACCCAGCCAAAGTAATCCAGCCACTTGGTGAACTCCCCACTCTTGTTATCCAAGACGGTGGGGGCGATGCCTAGAGACGCAAGGTATTTGGCGTCATTACCAACAACGATTGACTTGCGGTTTTCTTCACTGGCTGCTGGCTCTTCGGGGTTCTTGATTTCCTTGACCGAAGGCTGTAAGCTCGTTGGACGGCTGGAATTAGGTACGGTAACCTTCACCTCAGGCACACCAGATACGCGCTTAGAAGGTTCTACAATGATTGCTGCTGGTGCTGCTACTGCTGTTGTAGGTGTGGTGGCTTTCTCAGCAGCTGGCTCTGGGGATGCCGCTTTGGGACCATCAGAAGAGGTGGGCCTGGGTGGGGGTTGAAACACGGTTGTGATGCCCTCAGCTGGCTCAGTGCTCTTGGTGGCAAGTTGTCGTAGTCTTTCGCCAGCACCACCGGGTCGAGGCTTAAAGGCTGAGGCGGCAGAAGCAGCCTTCCAGAGCACGCCAGCAAGGTCTCCTTTGGACTTCTTTGACTTAATCATCGGGCCCAATCCTGGCCGGCTCTCTTCATCTGGCTCAACAGGCGGTTCCGACACAGGCGAAGATTTGGAAGGTATAGGTTCCTCAGGGATAGACTCCTCGACCGCATGTACAGGCGCCGGGGACGAGACTAGAGGCGGGCTTGAGGCAATGGGGGAGACAGGTGCAGGGGGCACCGGGATCTCAGGTAGCGGCGAGGCGGTTGCAGGAGCCGGCCTCGTAGGTGTAGCCCCATTTCGCGTAGGGGTTCTAAGGGCGGGAGGGGCATCCACCGGTCCCGGGTCCACGGGAGTGAGGGGAGTGACAGGTCTATTATCTCTGTAAGAGCCAGCGTCTGACCGTTGTGATATCGAGTTCTTCCTGGCTGTGTTTCTTGGTGGAGGTGCAACTTGGTCGCGTCGCATCCCTGGGCTCACCAATGGCGCGGGAACTAAGTCTCTGTCGGCGAAGCCCTGCGGTCGAGCTGGGTCCATTGGCGGCCGCTTTCTTTCTGGTGGTCGACCTCCCTCTTCTGAGATTGGCGGCGGCGGTCCTGGGACAGGCTCAGGCGGGGGCTCGACGAACCTGCCCAAGGCCCCCGGTCCAGGCACGCCATTTCTCGAACGGGGTGGCAAGCTGCCCGCATCGTCGCTCCTGGCCCCTAGGGATGGAGCGAATGACTCTTGGCTCTTGTTTCCGTAGCGCCTTAGCGGAGGGGGTTCTTGTGAGAAGGAAGAGGCCATGCTCCCAGAGGGCGAGTTTGTGGCGATCCCATTGAGAGGTGGCGGGCGGCGCGGGCCAGGTGGGCCTGGGGAGGGAGTACCATAATTGGAGGGTGTGTTCGCAGACAGGCTACTTTGACCAGGGACGGCATCTGGCATCGCGGGGGACGGTCTGAAAGGAAGCTGGCCAGGTGCAGGCTGGGGCCGTCGGTCGTTCCGCAGGATCTGGGCCATTTCGGACTGGTCGAAGCCCGACAGCTCAGGGACCTTGCCCCCCGTGTATTTGCCATAGATCTTGACCAAGCTGGCAATGAAGAACTTCTTTTCCTTGTCGGACTGCGCGTTCCAGAAATAGGGCTTGCCGATGGTGACGGTGAAGCCGGTGTCACCGGCCCACTCGCGGAAGGTCGGGTTGGCGGGCGGGCCGGTGAAAGACTCTATCGCAGAAAGGTCGTCGAGGTTCCATATCTTTCCGATTGAGAAGGATCCGTTGGTATTTTCCTTGGTCTTGTGCATACGCACTCGGCCACTCTTTCTCACAGCGACGACGATGACACGAGGTTTCTGAGATTCGGGATTGCGTGCTTGGGGCGGAGGAGGAGAGGTCGGATGGGAGGAGTACTCGGTGATTCGGATGTGGGTGATGTATGTCTCGAGCACTATATCAACAGGATGTAAGGGTTAGCACTGCAAGAGCAATCGTCGGGCGTGTTCGTCCGGCAGGAAATCAGAAAAGGCCATTTGACGCACGCGACCCGTCGACATCCTTCTTGCTGAAGCAACTTTCGATGATGCGCCGCTTCTCATCCTCGAATCGCTGGGCCCTGCTGTCCATGGCTGCTCGGTTGGGCGGTCCCGTCGCAGTGAAATGGAGCAATCATGAGGGGGTTCGCAGTGCAACGGGGAAGATCGTTTGCATGACTGTTGCGGCAAGTCGATCGGTCGGATGGTGGAAGGTGAAGGAACGATAGCTACAGACGCTCCGGAGAGGATTCGGATGAGCTGTGGTGGGATTTCTAGGTCGTTGTCGTGATGCAAGCCAGAAGGGGTGCGAAGAGACGTGTGGAGGTGAGGGTCTTAGCGGGTACTGTAGCTTGCTGTCAGCCTTCTTGGGGTGCGTCCCGCCGGGTACTGGGTTGGCGGGAGGTACCTCGTCCCCTTCAGTCCGGGGCTCCAGTTAGTGCGAGACTAGCCAGCGGCGTGAGGAGTGCCGCCACCGCATCACCTGCGGAGAGCGGAAATATGTCTCCATGGTTGCTTTGTCTTTTAGACTCCTTTGGAGAGCCTTGTGAGGATTTTGAAAATCTCTTTACCCCTCACATGCCGAGAAAAACTGTCGTCAAACTTGTTCAAGTCAAGTATCTCCAATCAGCCGGTACCCAAGTCGATTCCATATTGTGTTGATGGGGGGGTACATGCTAGGTACCCAAATGCATGTCTATCTGCTACTTCGGGAACTTGCAGCGGTGTCTGGCCCCCTGGGCCTTGCAACTGATTGGGTGCTGGCAATCTTTGGGAAGGCGCAGTGTACCTGCCAGTGGCTCCTCTCGTCAAATGCCACAGCACCCGCCCGCCGCCAATTGACTTCTGCTGTCTCATATCGCGCAATCGCCTGGCTCGTTCACTTACCTTTCCTTGCCTACCTATGCGGGGTTACCTGCACATACATCATGCATCCCTTCTACGAAAGTTGCCGTCCTGAAAAACTGCTTTCAACGATAACCCGACTTCATACGAATAAACCAGAGAGCCGAACCAGGACCAAATCGCATCAGGTAGCAAGCAAGGCAAGGTTGTCGACCAGCGAGCTCGGGCGCTCATCGTCATGCACTCTCACTCGTCCTTGTTTCAAAGCTGCCCTGCCCATGAATGAGAATCTCCCCCCAACGCTCCCGCCACTGTAACATCCGGGATTCCGAGCCTGTTTTCGCGTCTCCTCTTCTACCGAATCCCGGGGATTTGTGATCCAAGCTCGGTAGTTTGTCGGGCCGTGTGCCCACCAAATGACAGACGTCACCCGGAACATACTCGACGGTGCATTCCATGGTGCGCCGGTACTCTGCGTGATAACCACAGCCTGTACATTGGTGAATGGGCAAGGCGCTCAAGTACTCTGCTTTTGTTTTGCCCCCTCATGGTATTCAAATCGAACCACGGCGTATTCAATGTCGGTCTTGTCCGGGAGGAACTCAGTTGATTGAGCCAAAGCGTGAAATGAGCGTCCTGCCATCAAAATCCATGTCCATGTCGGGCCAAACGACAACGAAGATGCCGGTTAGGAGAATGTGCCATGGTATTTTTCGAAACATATATGTATGGAGCGGGCATCAAAAGGTGCCGCTTGCGACGATCACATCATGGTGCAAGACCAGCGTCACAGTTCCGATGTCCTAGTGCCTCACAAATACGCATCAGAGTTCACATCAAGTTTATATCGAGATAATTCGGATGACACCAACTACAAGCACCCGTGTACAGTCGACGACCATGAGACATGGGGCTTTCGTCCGGAGCAGCAAGACCCGTGCAAGAGGCTGAGGCTGACCTGGAAAGCCATAGTTCAATAGGCACTTTGGTGCTTAGGGCCACTATGGAATGCCATTATTTTGTCATGCCTAGAGAGATGCGGTCTATCTCCCAGTCAGGTGAAAAGCGCAGCAGATGTATTCACACGTTGATTTTGCCGCTGGTACCAGCATCCTGGTTCGGTAATAAAGCAACGGGCAGTATTAAGTATTCTCTTTTAAGTCAACGGAGAGATAAAATAGCGTGGGCCCGGTGTTGCCATTGTAGCTCAATGCTTCTCGGTGCAGCAATGCTCTCAAATCTTCTAGTTTGGCTTGGGTGGCCATCGTCCTCTCCCTCTCCCTCCCTCGGGCGAGGTCTTCAGCAACGAACACAGCTTGTCTTGACCGTCATACCTCATTCTACATTTCGCGATATATCAGAAACATGAAATTAAGATAACGACGTCGCAGTCGGACTATGGCGGTCTTGCAACAACCTGACATCATGCAGGCATCCCTGCGGTCAGCCCCAAGGCATGCAAGTGATTTGACCAGCAGATCGAGGTCTCTTTCAGATCTGAATAACTGTTCACACACATATTTCGATATCCGTTGCCATCACTTACGGCTTTCACTTCCCATATCGAGTTAAATAGTACATTGCGCCAGTACCACGTGATCTGAGGATTCTGAACTGACTACCAAATGTCTCTATCTAGAAAGCTAATTTGGGCGCAAAGAAAGGTAGCATACACACTAGAGAACGAAAACCTGGGACACTAATGGCACCATCGCAAGATGGAACCCTCGTGGTTTGAAATTTGATGTTCTACTGACCAGAGCCTGAGACTTCTTCTCTACGTCGGAGAATGGTATGCACTGTGGCCTTTCATTTAAGTGATCATTAACCCTCGATGATGTGTTAAGAATCTCGGGAAACAAAGGCACAATCAAGTCAGACCATAGTCTTTGGTATTGGGTTCTTGATGCTCATCCGGTTAATTATCTCAGTGCCGCCACTACCACCGCTAGCATCGTCACCATTATCACCATCATCATTGTCTGACGAGGTGCAGAAGCGCTCTGACAGGTAAGATCTCACCATCCTGACCGGCGACAGCATTGCTGGTATCCCTCAAAGCCCCTTCTCACAGTATTACATAGGCGGCCCCTTGCATCGCAGTGACCGCGAACCGGGACCCTAGCCTAAGTATATTTGATGTCCAAGCAGCTCATTGTACAACGCTCTTGAGGGGTTTCCCGGCACAGACTTCGACGATGGCCCGAACATCTTCAGCGCCAATGTGCAGCGGGAGGGAGTCATCTCGTGCCTGATCGAGGTCCGTGATAACATTTGGGAGCCCCTGACCTGCCCTCGGACAAACTTCAACAAAAAAAAACCGCTCCCGTTGGCAGATTATCGTGCCCTTTTCGACTGGCGCGAGATGAAAAGACATATACTGAACTCGAAATTAGAGAATCCGAAAACATTGCCCAAGCTTACCGATATCATAGCCACCGAAACCAACACCACCAAGTTCTCTACCAACTGGTAACGAACCCCATGCCCCCCATCCACTTCGGCTCTCAGGAACATTGCCCAATCACCTACATATGCGTCACCCCCAAGCAGACGATCCCTCGTGACGACGAAAGACCTGAGCCCCTTCAAAACGGTAAACAGCCACTCTCCCCTTCTCATCTGCCCCTGAGCCCCTTATCCATCGTAACTCAATCCTCCCATCAAAAGATTCCCTTGAACCCTGTCCACAGCAACAGCCGCAAGCAATCATATCACGTACTGTCCCGTAAGCACAGCTCAAGGAATAGCCTCATGGACGGCCCATCTGTTTCCGTGACCGACAGCGAAATACCGAGTCACACATGCCCCGCCCACCGGGACCCGAGGCTCCTTCTCAGGGCGACCCATAGGCGTCAGCGGCCCTGTCGCTACAATTCCGCAAAACAGGACAGTATAATGGTATTGAAAAGATCATGCAAAGTACCGCTCAAGAAAGGGGTGTCAATGACAACCACCCCCCCTAGGGCCTGACCAAATAGGTGAGCCCCCCACGCCCCTCACCTGGGGGATGAAAGCCCATCATTTTTCTATTCTCGTCCTGTCGAGCTCATCAAAAAAGCGTGAGCCTCCCGTGGGCCTGGTAGATTACGCGCTCTCTGTGCTAAACGAAGTCACCCATCTCCGAACAGACCCCACTCCCGAAACCCGGTAGTTCTGGCGGGGACCCGGCCCCGTGAGAGGAACATCGAAACCCCAAATATTGGTATTCAAGTCTTCGCAACTTGGGCATAGGCGTGCCAACTCGGCAAGGCTCGGACATCACAGCCCCCTTGCTCGTGGTTTCGTGAAGGCTGCCATGGCCGAGATCGAAAAAGGGGCCAAAACAACCGCATCAACCTCCGCCCCACCTCATCAGCCTGGAGCTTCATCATTTCGCTGATAACCTGAATACCGAGTCTCCTAGACCAGAAGCTCGGTCTGCATCCCCGTTCCAGCCGCCGAAGTCCCGGGTCCGTGACACCGGTAGTGGTGTGCATACCCTTGTTGTTCCCCATCTCGCTCGTGGCCTATCTACCGAAGTGACTATACGCTTCTATTCCCAAACGGCTCTCTCAACATGGGAGAGTAACCTCCGCCGGAGTGGGCTTAGCAAGTGATCTATCCCACAAGGCGGATAGGAATACTTATAACCATCCACCTCTTCTGCCGTAGCGTCACCGGCTGGACAGTAACACTAAGCAAGTTTGACAGCTTGGGTCCAGAAAGCAGTCGAAACCCGAATCCATACCTAACTAAAAATTCATGATATCAACCCGTAATCTAAAACCGTGAATATGTCGGATAAAGACCCTCAACTCCAGGGTCCCCAATTGGCTGTATTCTGAGCAGACCCTCCAGGTAAGACTTTGGAGAGAAAAGAAAGGAGGGTTCGTTGCACAAGTTCAGCAATTCACGTGCTTCGAAGGAAACCAGGAGTGGTGATAAGATAGTCAGTCCCCGTTTCATCCGACAGGTGATTTATGCTAAGACACCAAAAAAAAAAAAAAGGGGGGAAGAAGAAGAAAAAAGAAAGGAAAAGAAAGAGACTAGCGTTATCGTTCCGGGCGACGCTTTGCCTGCGTATTATGTGCCTCAGAGATGCAACTGTGTAAAGTAAGGTGATACAATGGGCTATTGCCCTGATAACAAGCCGCGGTGTGAAGGAGAATGCCGCAGCGCTATTTTGCCCTCCAGTTCAGAATTGTAAACCCACATCACTCGCACCCGAATCGATGGAATCCTTAATCCATGTACATTGGATCGCCTCTCACCTGGGTCATAGCCAATCCCATGTCGCCACCATGCATGCCCTGCATCGCTGCTTGCATGTTCGGCATTGACCGGCTCATGTTGATTCCACCTCGGTTCGCATTCGGATTGCCGTTTTGCATCATGAACCGCGCATCACTCGCACCCCTCTGCTGCACCTGCCTCGTCCGCGGCACCTCGAGAGTGGCCTGTCGCTGCATTGGCTGCTGCGGCATGGATTTTGTAGTGGGCGTGTCCATTACGGCAAAACTGTCATCATCCTCCATCTCAGCGTCGGCGTCGGCGTCTCCATCGGCATCCCCATCAGCATCCTGGTCGCTCGCATCGTCGATTGAAGGCGGACCGCTGGTCGTTGCGCCCGGGTCGCTATTGTCAGTGATACTCGTGGTTGATTGTCGTTGATTGGGGCTGGGAAACTGTTGCGCTTGTTGCTGTTGAAGCTGTTGTTGCGACGACTGCGCTGGTTGTTGTTGCTGCTGCTGCTGGCGTTGTTGACTCTGTTGGTTCTGGTGTTGCTGCTGCTGCTGCTGTTGTTGAGGAGTCGGAGCCGGCGTCGATGTGTTGCTGTTTGTTTGGTCCAGAGCCTTCTGAGCATTCATGCCACTGTTGGCAACACGGTTCATGCTAATGACTGTCTTCCACCGTTCGATTGCCCTCACAACAACATCATTAAGATCTAATTGTCGATCCTCCAACCGCAAGCCGACGCCTCGGCCACCGCTTTTGATGCCTGCCTCCAAGACATGAGTCAGAAGTTGACGCTCCAAAGGAACCGTGGCTGGAGAGAAGAGTTTGAACTCGCGGGGTTGTTGCAGACGGTTCAGCTGGTCAATTTGAGACTTCAGGTTGGCGTTCTCTTGCTGTAGCCTGTGTTGATCGTCCTTCATCTTGTCAATCTCGGTCTGCTTCCTACCCACGCTTCTTGCCATTTCCAAGAGCCATAGCTCATTTCGCCTCTGAACGGGCAGGGAGGTCCAAACAGCAAAGGCTGACTGCAAATGCTCATTGACTTGTTTCTCGAGAGTTTCCGCCGACTTTTCAGCTTTCTTCACAGCCTCGCGGGTGTCTCGGACCGGGCCCTCACGGGGTGGATATGTTAAATCTTCCATTGCCGCCGTGGTAGCAGTGGCACAAGTGACCTTCCAATTGCTGAACTCTTCATGGAAAAAAGCCTTCAGCGCATCGTACTCTCGTTGGCCGGGTGATTGGACAGACCAAGAGGTGGAGGTGGGATGCTGTGTGGAAGAGAAGAGAGTGGGCGGCGAGGCGAGACACTGCAGCGTCAAGGCAGGGAAGTCGAGGGCGAGAGGGTCAAACTCAAAAGGCATGGAGTTATTGTCAATGTGTTGCCTGGCTTGAGGTTAGCGGCTGCGGGGGTTCTTTGTAACATGTCAAGAGACTCACTTGGCTGCTCTCCAAGAGCTCAAGAGCTCTCTCAAAGCGAGCTCCGCGGCGCGGGCGGTGTCCATAGCATCGGCGAGTTTGTGCTTCACATCGAACTGTGCCTTTTGCATCACCTGCTTGCTCACTTGCCTCGGCCTCTTTCCCGCATTCTGGCTTCCCTCCCCGTCGGTAGATGTAGCAACATCGCCGTTTTTAGGGGGGATGTTGTTCATGACGCCTGTGGCTTCCCAGGAAGGGGTCCAGGGATACTTGCTTAGCGTCGAGTCAACGGCATATTGGCCATCTTTGGGCAGGGATGGAGACTGGTGAGATTCGGCGTCTTGCGTGGCGTCCCGCTTGGACTGGGTAGGCCTTGGTGTGCTGGCCGGGGTTGAGGCGTTCCTCGTGCCCAACGAACCTCTAGGCTGTCTCCGCGTGATGCTTCCTCGCAGACGCTTGATGGCGTCAACGTCGTGGATTCCATCTGGAGGCTTCGGGTTCTTTTCCTTGATATAGAGATCGAGGTGCCGGCCGAGGGAGGAAGAAGTGAAGGCTTGGCCACAGTAGGGACAGTTCTTGTCCTTGGGGGCGGCCAGTTTCTGCTGGCTCGAGTCGGCATTGCTCGCGGTTTCCGCCATGATGGCTCGGGTTCTTGGTTTGTTCAGCAACAGTTGGGAGGAACAGCGAGTGTTTCGAAGGAGATATCGACTTATGGGGACGAAATCGGGGTCGATTCGGGGGCTACAAGGCTTTCGTGTAGAAGAACACCTGCAGCTGCTCCAGGGGAGCTATGTAATCGAGGGTCATATGTAGATGAGTCGGATAGAGAGTGGTCGTTGGCGAAGCCAGCAAATTTCAAAGGAGGTTCAGTACGGTAAATAAAGGGGAACGAAGGGGGAAAGACAGTGGTAGATAGATACGCAAGGAGAGGATGTAAAAAGAGAGGTATGTGAGGGGGAGGAAAAAGAGTGAAAAGGGCAAAATGCTGAAGAGCTGAACGAGTGTGCGAAGAGAAGGAGGTCGGTCGGTCGGTAGGGAGATGTCGAGAAGCAGCTGCTACCCTCGTATGAACAAAACGCAGCCTAATCCTTGTTTGCGTGCGTGTACCAGATGGCTCGTTGTTCACGGCTTCCGGGTTCGGGGGTCGTCGGTGGGAGTGGTGGGCAAGGTAACGACAGGTGTTGGCGGAGGAGAAGAAGAAGTAGGAGTAGTACGTAGTTGGATCCCGTATATTAAGGATGTGATTCTTGGGGCTTTCTCGGTCTCTCGCCGATGTGCAATTCTCTCAATCCAGCCGTGGACACTCGCAGTCTTTCGACCTCTTGCAAAACAAAACAAAAGAGAGACGAAGAGGGGTGGGCAAAGAAGGATAGGACGTGTGGTGCAATAGTAAAGTACAGAGGAGTAAGGGGAAGTTGCAAAAATGTCATCCGGGATTGAATTATTGCAGTTTTTTTAATAAGGCAGGACGGCAGGGGTAGCACCACGGCCCACGACCCGCGCCAAAGCTAAAAAAGATTAGGAGGAGGAGCAAGAGCTTTCGGTCGGGTGCACCCCTCTCTGTCTCTGTCTCCAGCTCCCACCACACCCCCCTTCGGCCCTTCGTCCCATGGGCGGCTCCCCCTCCACCCTTCTCCCGTGGACCATCTCTCCCAGCCCATCTCATCTCATCCCGTATCATCCTCCCCAGATTGGCGCTAGGCCAGTCGCTGCACAGACGGAGCCAAGGACGGCCCATCAAAGCTCGTTCAGGGCCGTACGGTGGTCCTACCGCTGTGCCGATGCCCTTTTAATAAGTCGGTAGGTAGCAATGGCTGTTATGGGCATCATCTACGGACACATTTCCAGCAATGGCTCTTCCCGTATCTTGACCTTCTCATACACCACCCTTCGTCTTTCATGTTCGTACACCCCCTGCTCGACCTTTCCCTCGCGAGGTTACATGGCCAAAAGATGCCTCAATTCAACCGCAAGCGGCTCCTCCATCGCGCAGCTCCCATCTCCCAAGGCTCCATTTACGCGTTCCCGTTGGTTGGGCCTTCCCACCAACTCTTCAAATCGACACCTCCCCAAACAAATAACAACCAACCAAGCTCCCTCGACCTACAAAGCACGGAATGAACCTGTTCGACTTGGGCTCGGATGTCACGGCCATCTCACTCAGCGTCTTTCGCCCCGTCGCAATCATTCCAATGCCCAACCTCTGCCTGCCTTTCTCACATGTTCTGTTGGCCCGCCTAATGTTGATCCAGTCTGTAGAAGACGAGAAGAACAACCCGCCCTGCGCATCACTCTTACTTGATTAGCGCGAGGGGCGGGGAGCCGCTGGGGTGAACAGGGAACTTTTGATATGAGGAAACGTGACTGTCTTTTTTCGTCTCTTGTCATCTTCCCTCGGGATGCTTGGCCCAACTGGCCAACTCCAGTCTCTCCCACACACACTTGCCGACCCTTCAAAACCCTCGACGAACATCCTCTCTACCCCCTGTCAAGCTGCCTTTTGAAGCTCAAATTGCGTCGGTCGGCCTAAAGACTCTTGACTCGAACCAACCTCGAGATTCATTGAGGTGCTCCGGGGCTGCGCAAAGCTGGCTTCTGTCGCTGATTGTGGCTGCTGATAATCCAACTGACGGGCCATGGCACATGCTGCGCTGCCAAAAAACATTCTTCGATAATTCTATGAAGTACGTGGGAGGAACTTTTGGATTGGTGTTTTTTTTCTCCATGTTTTTTCTCGCAATAAACAATTTGACCCCCGTGGCCAACGTCGTCTCGCTTTAGACACGTTGACATCTTTCCAACTCACCGCGTTGGATCAATCCTGGCTAGACTGGCCGACTGACCGACTGACCGGGGCGCGGGCTGGCTTTCCCGCTTCATTTCTTTAGGCTCCTGAGCCCCCACTGGCTTTTGTCCGATCCAGTTTTCAGGGGCCTTCCGGGAGATCATCCAGGGGAGTCGATGAAGGACCTGCCGACCTGATGCGAGCGGTGTCGGCAAAGTCGTACATACATGTCTCTTGAGTATTGCTCGACCACAGCATATCCCTCGTCAACTAATTGTGAGGAGAGAATTGTGATTTCCACGAGAGACACAGCGATTCCACATGTCGGCAGCCATGCGTTCTGTCGATTATTTTTATGTCCTCTCTCTCTCTTCTCTCTCTGTCCGTGTTTGGCTCGGGGAAGACACCCGGCGCACAAAGCGCCCCATTTTCCTGCGTAGAATAACGGGGCTGGCTTCTGCAGGACGCGACCCATGGACAACGGGACAGTTGTGCGCCTCAACGAGTCCAGGTCCCAAAGACGCTTCCTGTCATCCGTTGGTCGCCTGTTGGATTGCTGATGCTTACGATCCTGTTGGTTCCTTGGAGGATGGTTGTCTAGTGCGGCCTGTCGTAGCCGCAGCCTCTTGGATCAACCTTGGCTGAGTCGTTTAGTACTGGCCCCATCAAGGAGGTCGTTTGCAAATCAACGGTAGCGTCCTGCAGGACACCGATGATTTCCCGCCGTCTCTTCCATCTCTTCCACGGCAGCTGAGGCTGACATCCAGCGTCAAGACGTGTTTGGTCTCGATTCAGAGCAGGAGTGTATGATGGTCCGTCCTTTGTCCTTCAAATGCCATGGCCCTGTCGTTGATATGAGGGGGAGGCGAGGCATCATCGATCGAGTTGGACCTTGCGTATGATCACTGCTCATGAATGGCTATCTACCCGCCAGCCGTTCAATCTGCCACGAGCGGGGTTTTTTAAGCCTCATTGAGAATATGCCGCGATGTTGGAAGCCGTGTTTTGCCTCTGTAAATCGCCCCCCCCCCCTTTTACGCTGCAGATATTTTGATGAATTCCTCATTACGCTTCTGCAGTAACATGCAGACGCGCTGCATATCGAGGGAAATCTTTTCGTTGGTTGAAGAGGCAACGATTTGTTACGTTTGGTTCAGTTGTAATCTATTGCTTTACTTTCCAAGTAAATAATGAAACAAACAACACAAACACCCAGATAGTATTTAGCATAGTTATCTTTGCAACTATGTTTGAAGAGAATGAGAAGCCTAGTTGCGAGGCGAATTGTTTGACCAGGTCGAGAGATTGTCGGATGAGTATCCGTACATGCCTTTGTAAGTACTCCTTGATGCTGGTAGCGCCACCTCCTGATTGGATGCTGGCATCTGTTCGAAAACCCCACACTAGCTCATTTCCGAGTTTCTAATCACGTGATCAGAGACGCGCCACACGGCCGTAGTTAACTGTGAACTGGGGGCGCTCCTGCCTCACGTCTTCTTGGTGGCACCCAAACAACCCAGAATCGCGTCGCTGCTTCCTGCCGATCTTCTGCCTACGTAGTTTCTATATACGTTTTGTATCATTTAGCCTAGACTCAGCAACCCGCTGCTGTGTTCGGTATTCAACAATGCCTCCTGGTGAGCTTCCCGTCTCTCCCGACTCTACCACTCACACCACATACGCAGCGCGTCCTGTTTGCGACAACATAATTGCTGTCTCGACCACCACTCCAATTCTCCGCCGATCGCCAAAATACCGCGCCCAAAGATGTTGAACAAAAGAAGACACAAAAAGCTGACCGCTTCTGCAGCCATCAGTGACGACGAACAGTCGGACGTGAGCGGCGAGTTCGCGATCCCCATCAAAGAGAAGCGCGCAAAATCCCGTTCCGCTGAATATCGAGATGACGTCCTCGAGACTAAGAGCGAGGAGGAGGAAATCTCTGGTGCCAAGGGCGACTTGAACGGCGGCCGCGCCAAATCCGTCACCAAGGCCGGGGACGAGAAGGAGGACGACGGTGGCGAAGAAGATGAGGATGAGGACGGGGAAAACCTGGAACCTGACGAGTGCGTTTTGCGCGGTCAACTACGAGCGTGGTTATCTCCACTAACTCTGCTACAGATACGTCGTGGAGAAGATTCTTGACCACCAGGTCGCTGAAGATGTCTGCGCCCTTTTTGCCCACGCTGGCGCGCTTTATCGGCTAACCATTGCTCGCAGGGCACCATCAACTTCCGCGTCAAGTGGGAGGGCTATGAGAAAAAGTCCGACCAGACATGGGAGCCCGAGGACAGCCTGAAGTAAGTTGAGCCGTCCGGCCAGCGGTTGAAACAGCGGCATTGGATCGCATGCTGATGGGTGAATAGGGAGGGCGCAGCCGAGATCCTGGAGGAATACCTAAGGAAACAAGGTGGCCGCGAAGCGCTGTTCGAGGAGAAGTCCAAGGCCAAGTCAACCAAGAAGCGTGGCCGTCCTTCCGGGGCTTCATCTACGCCGTCAGCGACCGGCAAGAGATCTAGGCATAACGGCCACCCCAGCGAGTCTACGCCTCCTGCGTCAGCAAGGGAGGCCAAGAGCAAGGCCTGGACCCTACCTAGCGGCAGCTGGGAGGAAGAGGTCGAGAGCATTGACGCCTGCGAGGACGAGGAATCAGGATCTTTGATAATATACCTCAACTGGCGCAATGGTCAGAAGACCAAGCACTCCAAGGAGGTGGTGTACAAGCGATGCCCCCAGAAGGTGAGACGCAGGCTGCACACGGCCCCATTTCATGGCGGAACAGGGGATGCTGACAGAAAACCAGATGCTACAATTTTACGAAAGGCACATTCGCATCATCAAGGCCGGTCCTGACGCCGAGATGGAGGCCGAGTCGTAGGACAGCCAACTAAAGGGTAAAATTCCATGGGCCAAAGTCAAGTCTAGGGGCAGGAACGGCGTTTGGTCTGATGCTATACTCGCAATTATCCCTCGTCTTTTGGAACTCTCATTTGCCTGGCTCATGGCTGTCTTGGTCTTTGCATGTTCTGCGGTCCTCCAAAGTAGGCCGACGACGTCTCACTTGTAATCTGTCTGGAACTTTGTCTACGGATAGTCGTCCTGCGTCCGACTTAGCGGAAGCGTGCAAAATGTGCGATTAGGATTTCAAGTTTCTGAAAATAAGCCTCCTCTTTCGACCAGTCGTTCCGTCATAGACGCCGCAGAAGCCATCCTACTCACTCTGCTTGGCCCAAATCAAGGTGCGGTCGCCAATCCGCCAAAGAACTAGGGGTTCTCTACTGAGCGATCTCAACGGACCATGTCAGCCGTAGTAAGCCTCGTCTTGAATCCGTCGACGAGATCCATCCCCAACGGGCGCCGTCGAGCTGGATCCAGGCACAATGCAGGTACAGACGGCGAAGCCCGCGGCATCAAACTTTCCCAAGTCCCTTAACACTAAGATATGTAGGGGAAGGTACAGGATGAGTGGTAGAAGAAGGACGAAGTATGACAGGGGATACAATCCTGCAAAACAAACCAAGCTAGAAGCCAGCGAGCGAGGTTGGGCGAGGGGCGCGTCGAAAAGCCGAGCGGGGTCCACAAAAAACGGCTCAAGACCCTTGTTTCGCAGGCGGTTGGGCGTGAGTGGTGTGGTAGCGCGCTGTCGCCGGTTTCTGGCCACCAGCCTCTCGCATTTCTATTGACTTGGACTCTTGAAAAGTTGGTGGCGGGGCAACGCTTCTTTTTAACGTGAAGCCGCCCACGCTGCATTCCTCGCATGTTGGTCTCTCCCTCTTCCTTTTCTCTGGTATATTCTATGCTCAGACTGTGAAGCTTGTTCTCATTTCCGATCCCACGACCGCTCCATTCAATAAGTGGAAAGTTTGGATTGTCTTCCCGCCTGCTCGCCCTCCATCGCATCAGATCCACATCAGAAGCACGCCGGTATATTCTAGGCAGCTCACTCAGCGGCTGGAAACTCTTACACACGTTGGTCACTCGGTTTCGAGGGAGGCCATTCGTCTAACGGCCATCACCACTACGGACAATTACCCCTCCCTGCAACGTCTCTTTCCTTTCGGCCCGTTGAAGGTTGTCACCGAATCCCGACCCTTCATCCCGAGACCCAAAGATTCCCCGGCTCACGGCGACTCCGCTCTGGCTCCCGTATCTTTACCACCGTCTTCTTTTCCCCAGCCACTGGGACAACCGGCGCTCCACACTGGTCCCACGCCACCAACTCCAGTCTCGCCTTCATCCCCGTCCAGGCCCCCCCGTCGGCCAGTCACTCTGACGGTGAGCTTCACACCGCGACCGCAGCGATGGTCAAACAAAACGACGTCATCGCCATCATTGTCATAGTGCTCTTCGTCGTGCTCGCCCTCGTCGCCTTTGGCATCTACAGATTGGTCCATGTTGCACGACAAAGTATGAGCGTGACATCTGGGTCGAGCAGTAGCAGCTCCGACGAGATAGTCGACCATTGATCCGTTACGTCGGCACTCCCCTGGCTATTGCCGCAAATCTACACCTAGGACATCACGATATCGGCCAGGAGCGCCCGCGAACTTAGGCTGCATTTACTTACACCCCCGCCGCTCTATCGCAAACGGCGTGGTGCCCGTCTACGAAAGCATGGAAAACAAAAAGTAAGGATGAATTGGGACGAGGGAAATAATGAGGAAGGGAAACGACAATATTGGGCAGGGACACGAGACATGATTTATTGGGCATCTTCACGGCATTTGTTTTATTTTCACTTTCAATGTCATGCGTTAGCAGAATTGACAGAAGATACCGAGGGAACGTCTACGAGGCGAAACATGTACATAACGGAGCTAACGGTTAGATGGCCGAGCGACGGCTCAACGTCAAATATCTGCACACGAGCTGGACATCAATCCTGTCTGGTGTATATAGAAGGAAGGCCCCATGGGGCTGAGAATGGAATAAAATATCTCCAGGCAAAAGCCACATGGATCACTCGTCCCATTTTGGTGCCTTTGAAGGGTATCCAAGCTGTGTTAACAACAGCCGGTCAGCCCTAAGAGCTTTTTTAGCCACTGGTTTCGTTCGCGGAATCCAACCCAACGCCCAACGAAAAACACCGGCCTCTCTCAATGACTTGTCGTACCACGAAGTATTGCTAAATGTCAAGTTCATCATAGGTTCATTTTGGCTACGAGGTTTCTGGCAAGGGGTAATGGACTCGGGAGTCGTCTGGCGATTGACTTCGGTCTCCAATGATGAGGTGGAAGCAGCAGCAAGGCGAATCTTGACGGCGCAACCACGTTGTTTCTCTTGGCTTGTACTACAAAGAGAACACGGCGAACTCATAAAAGGGGTGGATTCATGTCTAAGATCCAGGTGTGCTATGTGGATCGCCCTCGGATCGGGCTTAATATACTCGACGACCCGTACGGTTGCGAGTATTGTTGCCAGCAAAGGTCTATGTTACACGTCATCATGCACGTAGAGGGCCCAAACAAGCAAGCCATTGTTGATACATATTTCGACATTATATGGCGTTCTCTCACAGCCCAACAGAGGGCATGAGGTGCATCTCAAGCAAGTTAGAGTTATCGGGGGGATGCTTTCCCTCCCCAGCCGTCGCCCACAATACCCCATGGCTGAGTCAAGTGCACCGTATTCATAAATAATGATGCCTTTGTATGACGGACTTGGTCGTTAAAATGTTAACCTTTTGTCAGGTCAGGTTGCGTGTTGCACTCAAGAAGGGTTTTGACAGAAGCACTCGTGATGCACACGAATCGTACTTTATTGAGTAAGGGGTTCGCGGTGGTACATCTATGCGGTAATCAATCGAAGGGATACAAGTGTTGAATTGAACAACAATAGTGTCAGACTGAAAGAATACCCAATAATAACCCCCAAACAAAGGGCAACACGTCTGACCTCGAAACTCCCATCCCGTTCTCCATTGTAATGAATAGACAAACGAGGCCGACATCATTTACGACCTGTCAAGACTCGTGAAGGTTTCGATAAAAGACAGAAGTGTCGGCAACAGTTCAAAAACATATCTCTGAACGGCTAGTAAACAAGACCAACAACATCCCGAAGAACACAACGCAATAATCACACAATGTCCAGATCAGAGCAAGACCATAGCTTGACAGGCCGTCAGAGCATCCTTCGGGCACCACATGACCAGAAACCGACGACCCGAGTACGATCTTCCCGCAAGTCTGTTAATCAGAGGTTTTGTGACGGCGGCGACGTGGACAACCTGAGCAAGGCCAATGAACAGGCCGCCTTCAACGCCAAGTACCGACCGGACGACGACGAGCTGTGCGCCTCGGAGGGGAACAGCCCGTATGTAATCGGAGAGGTCACAGTGAACAACATAGGGGTGTTATTCGGGGGCGTCACGTTCGAAATAATCAAGGGGCACGTATCAGACAACGACGATGTTGTCATGACGGAGAGTGGAAACATGGAACCTACGAAGATGATGGAAAATGGTTTTCGGGCTCGTGAGAAAAATCCCGGGGAAGACCAGAGCATTTGGTCTCTGATCTTGCGAGAAACACAAGGCTGAAAGTAGTACAACAGCAATTCTGCCGGTACCGAAAGCTGAGTAGCCAGAAGACAATAAATGGTCAACTAAGTTTGCAGAATGTGGATGGGACCACGTTCCGCGGGTGCGTCTGCTGCTAGGTTGCAGTGACCAAAGGGGCCTTGATAAGCACATATCGGAGACTTACTAGAACGACAGAAGGAGATCCAACGTCATACACACATTAAGCCGTCGTGTGTAGTTGTCAGTGAGATGTAACGGTACCGAGAGTCCGGTGACCAATGTGTTTCTATCATAAGCATTGCTACTCAGTGAACCATCTAACAATAACATTTCAGCTGTGAAATCCTATTCGTAGCTACAAGACAGCTCAAAAAAGGGCCGTGAATGTAGGCGTTGCTGGGCACTAATGAGAAGCAATCGCCATTTCCGGACAGAAAACGAACCACACCGTTATGTTCACCGACACTTCGATTTGGTAGACATATCCGAATAGGCTGGGCAATCGATCGTAGAAAATTTGATCAATGGTGATGATGTGCGCTGTCTGAAACCCAATTCACTGATTTGGTGCCATTTTCCGCAACCTGGATCACTGGCGAACTCATACTTTGTATATATTCACTGGAACGAGGAGCGTCACACAATCACAGTACTGCCGTGGAAGCATCTATTATTTCGTTTTAAAACCTGCGGCTTTCAAGGAACCAATCTGTATAAACCAAGTCAACAGAGTCAAAGACAACGACCAAAGAAGACCTACCTCCGAAAAGTCCGCAACGATGTCAGGCAATCCTTCCAATACATCACCCAATATCAGAGCGATCCGCCACAACGGGCGCATCGTGGGATACGTCAAGGGAGATGAGGTATATCTCTACGACAACTATACGCATGAGCTCCAGAAGCAAGATAGAAGGGCGGGTGAGCCTGGCCCGGTCGACTATATCTACTCGGACGCGTTACCAGTCACTGAATCCCCAACCTCTCAACTCCTCCGCTTCCACCACTCTCCCTCGTCGATCCAGGTTATACAAAACATGCTGGGAGAACTTGGAAGGAAGCTCAGTTCGCGCGTTACCGTTGCTAACTCCCTCAGAGAAGCCGGAAAAGTCCTGGACGGGGTTATCTGGTCCATCGCACCCTACGACTATGCCATGTTCATGGTCGGTCAGGAGGTGCCACCGGAGGATGAGGAGTGGCAAGGCTTCTGTCCCGAGGCTCGGAGGCAGGCCCACGAGTGGCTTTATCAGAGAGGGCGGATCACAAACCGCATCAACAGCATCGATGAGGAAATTGAGAAGCTCCAGCAAGACATCACGGCCGTCTCCGCTGTAATGTTAGAGGCAGATCATGTGGAGAAACTGTACCGTCAAGCTTGTGTCAGCATGACTCCAGTTGAGCTCCCTCCATGGAAGATTCCATTAATGGAGAAGGCTGCTGAAATCTGGCACAGGCAGAGGGAGTACGACGACATGAAGAGGGCGAGGGGAAGGGAAACTATGGTCCACTGGGCAGATGAGGAGTGACTATAGCATCACGAAGCCGATGTCGGATGGAATGCAGCAACCACTGTCAATGGGGTAAAAGAAAGGGGGGGAGGGACCCCATCGCGAGGGTGACAAGGTGGTCCACGAATTGAAGTTGATATAATATCAGAGGACAGCCTGTCTAAGAGGCTGGTTTCAAAATAAAGACATACCATCAGAATTCAATGCGTTAAAAGAGCATCGACTTTGACAACAACCGAGGTCGATAACGTGAAGCTGTTCCAGAAGCCAACCAGGTCATCTGAGACAAGTGAGCATTAGGCATCTCTCTTGTCCCTCCAATTCGATTGTTTGACATGTTTTAATTCCTACACACAGACCGATGGAGATTTATTGGTGACCGCAGGACCAAAGTGGTCGCGAATATCGATTGCTTTAACAGGGTGTAAGTCGTCGTCCATGCCATGCTGGTTCTAATGGCAGTGATCCGATCAATGAAATGTTATGACACTGGGTCCTGTGTTGCTAAGTGCCGAAAACCAAAGGATATGTTAAGAACGAATTTGTATTCGTCCGCAACATATGTCTTCCGAAGCTGGTGGTAGAGTATCAAATCTACCTGAGTAGGTACCTAGGATGATCCTAAGGGCATGGAGGACGATCACCCCGCAGTGGACCCAAAAGGTACCTACCTACCCACCTAAGGTACCTTCACTAGGTAGGTACGTACCGGTGCATGATCCGCCCCACAGGCGCGCTACGGCACGTCCTTCGCGTTTTCCACTTTGTCGCCTTTGCCAGATTGATTTCATGCCATCCATCTAGGCAGCTGTCATTAACACAAGCAGCGCGCGGTCGACCAGAGACGTGACATTCGAAATCTGGTCCCTCTTGGAAACGATGCCCATTTTGGAACGCCGTCGAACAGGCCAGCGGCGGCCTGAAAGACGAGTAGTGGACGACGACGACGATGTCCCGGGAAGCGACCTCCCCGAATACGAGACCCTAGCCTGTCCCCTCTCGGCGGAGGCTAAGCGTGCCATCGCGGACCTCTCGAACATCCGTGATGTTCACCGCTATCAGAACCACGTAAAGACCTCCATACGACACCTTGGCTTCTCCGTCGTCGGCATCAATGACGCCATCCGTACCCGCCACGAGACCCTGAAGCGTTTTGCCGAGAAGCGTGCCGAGTCCAACGATCTCGAAAGCCAGGAGAAGTCACAGCGCGAGCTCGACCTAGAAGCCCATACCGCGGCCCTTGGAGAAGAGATTCCACGTCTAACGGCCGAGGCTGAGGCCGCCCTTCGTGACCTCATCGACAGGCAAATCGAACTCGACGACGAGAAGGCCGCCTTGACGGATACGGTGTCGTACTTCCAGGCCCTCCCCGAGCAAGCGCCGCGAAAACGCAGACGTCCACGTGCGGTAGCCAATGCCGATGACTCAAATGCAGAGGAGGATGGCGATGCCGTGGACGACCTGCTCCCGCCGCCGGACCATTCCGTCATCGACATTCTCCGCCAGACACGCGCAGACAAGGCCCGCGAATACCAGTGCCAAACCGCATACCAACGCTATGCTCTGAACAATGACTATGCTGCCTTCAAGAAGCTCTGGCACGATGCCGTTCACGGCGACACGGAGATGCCTCTACCTAACGCCAAGCACTGGTTCGACAACGCCGGGAACCCCGTCATGCCGATGCGCCGCAGCCCCGCGAATACTGGGGATGAACACGGTGCTCCGGCGGCCGACCAGAGCGACGAGGACATTGTTATCGCTGGCGAGGTCAGGGATTATAGGTGCCCGCTATCCATGCAGCTGTTTGAGAACCCGGTCAGCAACAACGTGTGTAGCCATACGTACGAGAAACAGTGGATCGTCGACATGCTGCGCAAGGCTCCAAACGAGCGTGTGCAGTGTCCCGTTTCGGGCTGCTCCAGGGCAAGTACTTCCCGTGATGTTCTGAGAATTTCCTGACTAACCAGATCTATAGGAACTGGGTCTCGACGACCTGTATGATGATCCGGTGATTCTTCGCAAGATGAAGCGTGCCCTGGAAGAACAGCGACGTCTCGACGAGGAAGAGGCCGAGGAGAGCAGCTCCGAGGTTGAAGATGAGGACGAGCCTCGCCTGGTGAAGCGTGAGGCTCGCTCCAAGAGTCACAAGCGCAAGGTTGAAGAGATTGACGACGAGTGAGCGCTGGCATTGTTACCTGTGCCATCTCCTACAGGCGAAAAGGCGTTGGCGGGACGAGTATTGAAGTGATGATACCCAACGTTAATAACATGAGCCTCTGACGACATTCATTTGAGTTGGACTCGGAAAATTTGCGCCTTCTTATTATGTACTTGATGTCAGTTTTAACTCCCCGCCATGCAACCTACGCGCCGACTCCACAGATCGTGCAACATGACCGCGCCCGTCTATCTACGTTTACTCCGCCTGCAGGTGCGACAAAAGTCTCACGCAGGTGCGTTGCACGTCCTCGCCAGCGCAACGCCTGCCCCTAGCAATGAGCTCTCCTTCGCTGGCACGAGGCTGATGCTCCTGTCTTTCCTGTTGACCAGAGCATCCACGTAACCCTGACACGTGGCCAGATAGCCCGGATAGTACTCGATCACGCTGCCGTTGTACGCGACCACCGTCCGCACCAGACCCGACTCATGCCCTAGCCTGTCGGGGAACTCGTCCTCTGGCTCCTCCCTGCCCAGCGCCTCGAGGCGGAGGGACCAGATGGCGTGTAGGCACGCAGCGATGATGGCGGCCGATCTCCTCGAGACGAAGGACGCAAGGGAACGGAGGGCCGATATGTCGGATGAGGTCGGTGTGTGAGACGAGGGGTGGCGAGCGACGAAGAGATCGATGGAGGACGTAAACAACGGCATCGCATCTCTGTCACGTAATTAGCAATGGGTTCATGTAGATGACGACCTTCGAGGTGTGAGCGTTACCCTTCAATGGCAGATATCGTTTCCGATGCAAGAGAATACGGCTCATCGAGCGACTTGGGCACGACGCCGCCAAAGAGGCCCGTCGTCCGGATCGCCTCGACCAAGGCGAACCTCACCACCTCACCGAGATAGTACCCGCTCACCATCTGCTCCAGAGGCTGGAAATCTGGCCTCGGATGCCCCTGCTTCAGCAGCGCATCCCAACGCGTCACGCTCAGAACACCCTGCCCGAACATACCGAGCTCCGTGTTGACGATGACGTCGCGCGCCTCGTCCCACCATTCCCGCGGCCGGTCGCCGAATTTGGGCTTCCCGATGAGAGATACGGGCAGGTAGGCGGCGATGTTGACGCCGGTGCCGAGGATGAGGCCGAACCGCGTGGCCGGGTGGATGTAGGCCTGCGAGAGAAGCGTGGCGCCTCCATCGTTGAGGATGACGCGCAGCTGGACGTTCATGCCCCTCGCCGCGCAGGCGGACTCGATCACTTCGCCGAGGTCTTGCCCCATGAGACCCTCGGCGGCGAGAAACCCCTTACCCATGCCGTGTATGCGGCCACCTTTCAATGATGTTTGCCTGGGAGGAGGCGGTTAGTCCACCGGGGCGCGTGCGATTCAAGTACAACGACAAAGACGTACTCAATAGGGAAGCTCCAAGCCAAGGCAATAGGCATGGGCCGTGAAGTGCTCTGTCCGTCTTGAGACACCATGTCCCATATCCTCTGAGCCATCCAGTCGAAAAACGCCATGCCCTCCAGATTCCTGATGTCGTTGTCGATCTTGAACGAGCTCATCCGCACGATCTCGCTCTCGCTCCCCTTGGAGTCCCGGCCCCGCAACTCCACCAATGCGACACGCAGCGTCGATCCGCCCACATCCACGGCCAGATACTGGCCGACTTCGTGCCCGCCGGGGAGCTGATGGTTGTACGACGGGAGCATGCAGGCCATACTCGTCTGCAGTTTGTCCCTGAACTGGGCCTTCAGAGCATTGGACAACTCGAGGAGGCCATCGCCAAGCAGGGGGCCGATGAGGAGGTCTTCGACCTCCTTCAGGAACTCCTCGACGTTCCGTGTCGATGTTGTTGTCGTTGCGGTCTTGGAGCACTCGACTGTTGGCCTGGTCCCGGAAACGGACTGAGGGGTGATACAGAAGGCAATAAGAGCCTGTAGCAAAGACTTGCCCCGGAGCAGCTGCTTGACGACAGCGGCCAAGAAGGACTTTGGAAACGTGGTCATGGCAGGGGGGTGATGACACTGCTGCCTGGGTCAAGGAAAGGGTTCGAACGGAAGAGGCGTAGACGATGCTGGACCATCTATCTAGCTGACGAAATATTGGACTGTAAATAAACGGGACGGGGCACGAGCCATAACAACTAGGGACAAGGCCGGCGAGATGGGACGAGATAAGTGAGATTTTGTGTGAAGGAGGAGGAGGAGGAGGAGGAGGAGGAGGGTCGCAAAGATGTCGCAAACAACGTTTAAACGGGGACTCCACGGCGGCGGACTGGTAGCGGATCGACAGGCACAATCCGAGGAAGGATGGATGGGGGGGATTGAGCGTGTGTGTGTGTGTGTGTGTGTGTGTGTGTGTGTGTGTGTGTGTGTGTGTGTGTGTGTGTGTGTG
>PUHP01000196.1:19035-42478 GCA_006783085.1 Colletotrichum shisoi
AGAGAGAGAGCGAGAGAGAGAGAGAGAGAGAGAGAGAGAGAGAGAGAGAGAGAGAGCGAGAGAGAGAGAGAGAGAGAGCGAGAGAGAGAGTATGTGTGTGTGTGTGTGTGCGTGCGTGTTGTTTTGCCATCGACTAAGTGTATGCGAGAGTGCATGTAAGTAGGTAATGAGGGATGAAGACGAAGACGATAGGAACAGAGGCAGCGCACTTTGGACCCTTCGTTGCACAACAGTGAGCGAACCTGAAATACCCTCTTCTTCCCAAGAATATGTGGCTAAGCCTTGCCCAACTGCCCTGCTCTACACAAGGCCAGTCAAGCCTAAGCGGGTGTCACTACAGCCATGCGCCTCACTTCTTCCAATATCTGGAAGCAGAGATACAGGCACGATGCGATGAGAGGTGTATCCCCCGCCCGTCTCCCAAATTGCTCGCAACAGACTACTGTGAGAAGCATAACTGGACGGCACCGTGCAAGCATTCGTGCGCTGGATACCGACTAGGTTGAATCAGTACATTCGGAGACAACAATACTGCTGTGTGCTGTGCTTCTTCCAATGTTTCTTTCCCCCAGGATAATCGCCATCAATCGACCGAGCCACGAGTCTCAGTCACCCTGACTTAGAGCTCTTCTTCGGCAAGGGGGTCAACTCCGAGAACCAGGGCTGATTGAAAAATCGAGTGGCCTGATCACTCTGGACGTAGGGAGTTCGAGACAACATTTCTTTTAATATGTTTTTCGGTGGATGAATGATTGATTCGGCTCGAGGTGAACTCCACTTCAGCAGACGATGCTCTCTCCGAAACCAAAGTTCGGAAGATCCTGCTGGCGAGGCAATGCCGTGAAGGATCTCTAAATACGGCATGTCGACAACGCCATGTCATACAAGCAACAACTTCATGCATAGTGTTGACATCAGAACGAGAGATAAGCAACCGACACGAGAAGGATGTCGGTATTACGTTGATTAGAGACTAAAATTCCTAGTGTATATATGTAAAAGTATTCAGGGTGGAGTTGGGTATCTTATTTGTGCCAGTGGATGATGAGACTGCGAAATCGCGCCAACTCCGGCAGATGCAAGTGGAAAAGAAGGCGCCTGAACCCTGGTCTCTCTCTAAGCGGACGTCGTTGACCGCCGCCAGATCATGAAGGCGGCAACCCCGGCGCAGGCCGTGGCCCCCAAGGCGAGATACAAACTGGTCCTATCCGGAGGCGGTTCCTCGCTGCGTGGAAAGGCCGTGCTGGGGTTCGTTGCCGCGTCCGCCAGTGTGATAAATAGTTCGTTGATGTTAGACCACTTGACAGTGACGTGCAGGGGTGTGCTCATCATCAAGCTCGAGGTGTACGTGTCCGGCTGCATCTCACTACGTTGCGTCGTCTTGTCTTTGTCTGCTTTCAAGGCCGTGTAAATGTTGGGAAGATCGTCCAGTTGCGGGTAGCGTTTGCGCAACTCGACGATATGAGAGAAGGAATCGGGATCCGAAGAGTCGTACGTGTAGCAGATGAGATCGCATGCGTCCAGCTTGGCCTGGTTTTCCAGTATAGCAGGTTCGAGTTCACCCAGCTCCTCCAGGATTAGGTAGCATTGCTTGCCGCCGGGAAGTTCGACACTATTGACAGCACGTCGTGGCTTAATCGTTGGCCGATATAGGTTGTCAAAAGGGCGGTTCAGGAAGGCGTCCAGGAGCGATGACTTGCCAGCCCCAGAGGCACCCAAGACGTAACACAGCACAACGTTACGCTCTACTTTCCCAGGGCGCCTTCTCCGCTTCCGCGATTTCGTCACCTTCAGAGCAGCAGTGGTGGTTTCTCGAGCAGTCGCCGCTTCAAATCCTAGGTAGGCCAAGTATTCAAGCGTTGTCTTTGGTTCCATGAATGTGGTCATACTCCACTGAGCGAGCCAGCCCTGCAGAGTGACGTGGCCTGCTTCATTGCGCACAGTCGAAGACGGGAAAGAGGTCTCAATCCAGGAGGCCGGAAGGCCAGGCGTCGGCGCAAAGAGGGCCTCCCGTTCCTTGTCGTTCAGGCCGCCGTCGTTATCCTTATCAAACAATAAGAACAGGTCTACGAAGAAGCGGTAACCTGCGGGACTCAGCTCTGCCGACGAATACTCTGGAACATCAAACTTGGGATGCAGGAAGCTATCTTCCAAGCTCAAGCTGTCTGTGTAGCGAAATTTGCGCAGTATGATCCAGATCGTCTCGTGTCGGCCCTTCTCGGCGTAAATCTTGTTCAGCTGCAAGAACCCTCGCTGGTCGATACCCTTCTCAGTCGACAGGCTCGTCACTGCTTTGCTAATGGAAAGCTTGATATTTTCCAGGTCCTCGGCAGTCAAAGTCTTGTCGAAGCACTTGGACTGGAAATTGTGCATTTCCTGGTCACTGAGATATCCATCCTGGTCCTTGTCGCACAGATAGAATATCCGCTTTAACGCGTCGACACAAGCCGGCTTCAAATTCCCCTCCTTGTAATCGAACAGCGGGGCGATGGGGTGAGTGACGGCCTTTTGGCAGAGGAAGAAAACTTCGTTGACGTTTCGGTGCTCCCTCGCACTCGAGCGAATGCACGAATCGATCTCGCGAAACTCGGACATGACGGGCAGCATCTCGCCCTCCACAACCTGAGGCGTGTTCCCCTCGCCCGTCAGATCGGACTTGTTGGCGCACAGAACGACAGGAACGTTGACGCCGAGGGAGCGAAAATACGGCATCCAGAAGAGAGCAACACGCTCGTAGCTGTAGTGGTCCGAGTAGACAAGGAGAATGACGTTGCATTTTCGTATCTCCTTGCGGAGGGTAGTGCGGTCCTGAGGTCGAGCGGAGGTGTCGACGATGGTGGTTGTCACGTTCTCGGGGGTGCCGAGCTGGGGGGGGATCGTGATCGAGGGCAGGACTGATTGGATTTTGTTGGAGATGAAGACGTCCTTGACCAGCGAAGCAATGAGGCTGGACTTGCCAGTGCCCTCGTCACCGCAGACGCAGATGCGTACTAGAAGAAGGAGGGAATGGTCAGTTCGAAGCTCTGGAGCAGGAGCATCGGGGTTGAGCATAGCTAGCTGCCCGTCAGGTCACCTACCAGAAGCCATAGCCAAGGTTATCGAAGCTCTGACAAGGGGCTCTATTGCGATGCCATGACAGGTTCGTTACCGACTGTGTGGTGAGAGAGTATTGACGTGATGAACTCAGGCAGAGCAAAGCTTTCAGAGATGGAATCTAGTTGTCAGGGCGGACTCGCTGGGTTTGCGTGTAGTTGCAGTCGAATTGGCCCGACGGGCTTAGAGAAGCTTCAAAGCGGGTAGGACGGGAATCCGCAGGTGGACGGGGGACACAGTTCGAGTGACGACCTGATTTGCAGGGATGGCTGGCGGTGGGGGACACCGCTGGAAGACACTGGCAACTCGGCGGCACTAGCACGCGTGACGATGCAAGACCCGCTGAGAAGAACAGTCGATTAGCGGATCAGTGCTGGAACTCGGACGTGATAAGCGAGAAAGACAGCCAGCCAAGGAGCGTCGGTGGATTACATAAGGCAGAACGGATGAGTCTGGCAATCTCGCTAGCGGTTGCGCAACTGAGAAGAGGGAAGTAGGACATTTGGATGTTGACTGTAGTTTCGAGCTCTAACTTGCACCGTTGAACACCGCGAATTGATTGGTTATGATCTCTTCCCGAAGACGCTGTTGAACCACAAAGCATCAACTGCAAGGTGCAGCGTGGATTCATTTTGCGCTCAGGCACCTCGGATCTCAAAGCGTCGTGTTGTCTTGCAGCTAGTTGTCTTTTCTCAGTGTCTTCCTCAAGAGTTTCAAGCGATTGTGTTCTTTAGAGCCTTTGCGTCTCTATCATCGTCACTAGCTGACTCTGACCCTATGGTCTCAAACTTCCCGGTGTGTCGTAAACACTTACCTCTTGGGTCAGTTTCTTCCCGGCAGCAATATACGATTGCTTTCATTGTCCAGCAGAGAACACCTGACTGTTCACATTCCACGTCGTCAAAGTCCACGAGAACATGGAATACAGTCGGGAACCTGAAGATGCAAAGGTAACTCAATCCAACCTGGCCGAGTCCGCAGTGACGTCGTGCCTGCGTATCCACTTTCTGAGACGCTGTTAATATCACGACGATGGTCTATTCCGGGGCCGTCTTCGAGTGCCCGCAGCTATGGCTGGCGGTGTAGCTAGACCGATGCCGTCTCGTCGGGCGAGTACTCCGGGAGGACCCGGGACTCTTCCATCTCCTCCGGCTTTTACCCCACACTACCGAGGAGGGGAAGCAGGCTCACCATATTAAACCCAGGCTCCAGTGACACTCGCCTGGCGCCTGCGAATGTGACTGCGTCGCGCTCTCCCCACAGTTGACTGCTGGATCCCCGTGGCCACCCCCCTCTAGTTCCTCTTTCCACCACTCACATCGATACAATCCTTCTCCGGACCCCAGGCTGGCCTTCCCACGCCTACTTCATGGGCCACCACTGCACGTCGGATGGCTCATGCCAGGGGATGGACATGGCACCGGGGCAATGGGAAGGCGGGGGTCGAACCATAAACAGAACCACACCGAGACGCAGCCTCGAGGGCGAGTGAGGGAGGTGTGTTTTCTGTGTTGGGGTTGGCACACCTGGGCCACGAACCAACCTTGCCTTACTGCCCTTGCCTACCTTACCTACCAACCTCTACCTCACCTCTCCATTAATACTCGCGACACGCCTCACCTCATTTGCGCACACCACGGCACAGCGACTGTTTCTGAGTTCATCTGGTCGTTGGCGTCCACGACCCCGCCTGACCTCTTCGCTGTCTGATCATCGAGCCGCCCCCGAAAGCCATCAGCGTCTCTCGGTCGTGCGACCTTCCCAAAACGTTCATTGTCGCTATCTGCCTGCTCTCGTCAACACACTCCACTACCCCCGGCCGCTGCGCCAAAGACCCAGCCCAGAACCTCCACCGTCGCCGTCAGTCAGTGACGTGAGGCGGAGTCAACGACCAACGAGGCATCCCGAACACCCGACCAAAGTCACTACCAAAACATTGTGCCACGTCGCGAGTCTCTCACTCTGCGCTGCAGCTTGCCGATATCATAGTTCGAAACCAATCGCCGTCGTCGCAATTGGACCGCTCGTAGACTGTGGAGCGCATAGATTGAACAGTCCACCATGTTGTGAGTATTCCCATAAGCCTTGCCTTGCCCACAGTTGGGTTGCTGGTTACCTTTCCACCTGTGCGACGCCTAGAGCTGCGCAAACACAACCCGCTCCTCGTGCAGACGGCCAAAGCCCCACGAAGTTCGTAATGAACAAGAAAAACTCACGGCTGACATTTGCGCCTCGTGCGACATCTCCAGTGTTCTTCCGCCTCCCCCGCGATACCCTTCGCACGGGGGCGCTTACGGAGCCATCGGCGCCGGCATCGCTCCCATGATCGAGACAAACAACATCCTCACCAACCCCGAGGGCCCGGAATACCAGTTCCTGGTCGGCGAGGGCACCTACGTGCTGAAGGAAGATCTCCACCTCGCGACGCCGCCGCCTCACCCATCCGAAGCCCCCGTCGTGAATCCGAATCCTCTTGCGACGAGCCCGCAGCCCGCAACCGCCGGGACCAAGCTCTCCCTCATAAGCCTCGATTTGCGCGCCCCGCCGCCCTTCTTCTACAAAGGTTCCTCCGCCACAACGTTATCACTGGGAGGTGACATACAAGAACACCCCAACGAGGGCCGATACTCAACCGAGGCTGGGCTCAGCAGTGATGGGGGTGGCGGCTCTCTCAGCGACGCGCCCCCGACGTCGTTGACCATGGTGTCTGCTCCGGCGTTTGGCGACGGCAACACGGCATTGGCACCGGCCAGTACCAAGGAAGCGGCCAAGAAGAAAGTGGCCAAACCCAAGAACAACATGACTAAGAGCAACTCGTCGTTCATCTCTAGAGTAATTGTCAACGAAAGCTTGACCAAAAAACTACAGGAAAGGCCCACGGACGGTGTGTTTGCTTTTGCCAACATCAACCGGGCGTTTCAATGGTTGGACTTGTCGTCGCCAACAAAGGTTGGGAGTCTTAACCGGACTGATACGAGCGATATATACTAACATGTTTCCAGGCCGACTATTTAACCAAGATTTTGTTCACCAAGGCTCACTGCCTCTGCCACGACGTCAATCCAATTACCAAGAACATCGCACACATTGATGTCATCATGGGATTCTCTACAGGTGAAATTATCTGGTGGGAGCCAGTTTCGCAACGATACACTCGTTTGAACAAGAACGTAGGTCGAATGTAGGCCTTGAGTGGCCGGTAGACGTACTGACTTTGTTAGGGCATCATCAATGGCACGCCCGTCTCTGAGATTAGGTGGATTCCCGGCTCCGAGTCCCTCTTCCTAGCGGCGCACATGGACGGTTCGCTGGTGGTGTACGACAAGGATAAGGAGGACGCGCAGTTCTCTCCAGAGGATGAGCTAGCAACAAATGGATCAACGAATGGAGAGAGCGATTCGACTAACGGCGTCAACCACAACCTCAAGATCCAGATCAATAAGTCGGTTCACTCTAAGAATCAGAAGACCAACCCGGTGGCATCATGGAAACTGTCGAACCAGCGCATCAATGCATTTGCCTTCAGCCCGGACAACCGGCACCTGGCAGTGGTCTCGGAAGATGGCTCGCTGCGCATCATTGACTACTTGAAAGAAGAGTGGGTTTGCGATGCCATACAAGACCGGAATAACTTTTACTGACAAAATCACAGACTGCTTGATCTCTACCACTCATACTACGGCGGCTTCATCTGCGTCACGTGGTCTCCAGATGGCAAATACGTGCTGACAGGAGGACAGGACGACCTGATCTCCATCTGGTCTGTCGTGGACTCGGCTATCGTAGCGCGCTGCCAAGGTCACCAGTCATGGGTGACATCGGTAGCGTTCGACCCGTGGCGCTGCGACGACAGAAACTACCGGTTCGGAAGTGTTGGCGAGGATTGCAGGTTGTGCTTGTGGGATTTTAACGTTGGCATGCTGCATCGTCCCAAGGCGGTACGTTGTCGGCTCGAGTCAGGCGTCGAAGAGCGCCAAGGACACAGGAAACGGGAAAAGCTGACTGTCGAGATAGGCTTCTGTCCATCACCGGGGCTCCGTATCCTCACGGTTCGTCAACCCCCTGCAGCGACAAGAAACAGCGAACACTTCGGCAAGTCGGATTCGGTCCAACTCTACGCTGTCTGGAGGCGTCGTGGACGAAGAAGGCAGCATCGTCCACCCCGTCGAGCCTCGCGCGAGAATCGCCATGCTGCCCCCTGTCTCGGTAGGTTGCGCTTCGACCTTTCCATTGGCAGAGATAAGAGAAGTTGGGTTGCTGATATCGTCGCTATAGTCCAAAGCAGTCGATACCCACCCACTTTGCTGGCTTGAATTCACAGAGGAAGCCATCATCACGAGCTGCAAGAACGGTAAATTGACCTTGTGCCGACAGGAAAGTGTCACTACGCTAACATGCACTGCTCAAAGGTCATATCCGGACGTGGAACAGGCCGAGTGACGTCCCGGTACCGACAGAGGGCGCATCCCAACCATCCTAGTCGACGGGTCTCCGTTTTGTTGCCGGTATTGGAACTTGGGTGTAGGACTAGCCAAGGAAGCATCGTTGCTCTGCACATTATATGATGTTGAACAGAGCCCAAAAAGCATTTACTCTGTACTGCCTCGTTTCAGTCCCATGCTGCATCACCAAATCCCTGGGTGTGTAGAAACGCCTTTCGCCTCAATAAACCCTTGATGTGCGCTTCTCTCGTGAGTAACGAGATGATCATGATGTGCGATCGGCATGTGATTTGAGGGTCGGTATGTCAGAGCTTCCTGACCTCAGGAGCCAGGGTACCTTTTTTTTCTTCCTCGCGTCTCTTTTTTCCATTTTCTGGTTCTGGAAACGCGAATTCACATCGGCTGGCAGAAAATCAAGACGCGGCTCCGTAGTGGGATTCGGAGTCTGCAACTACACTGCAACGCCTCTGGCCTATCCATCTGTGTGGTCTGATTTTCTATTGAGGGGCCTGTATGACCTGCGTTGAATGTCGTCGTCCTTCGGGTGGTGATGCCTGTTGACGTGAGGGTGGGCATGGGTGTGAGTGCACGGTGCGTGGGGTTCCACCGCTCGGCTCGCCGCTTCGCCGGCCGCTATTCGCCGCGGTGCCTTGCCGCCTGCCCATGTCAATTTACATGGGAACAAACCGGGCGGGTGGCCGTTTGTGGCGGACTGGAACGGACACCAGGCAGGGGCAGCGGGATGAACTGGAATGGATGGGCCAGCCGATGAGCTTCCCGATCCACGTCGACGAAAAGAAGCCGGGAGGGGAAATCGAATGGTTGGCCGCAAGGTGTAGCAGCGTTGACCGAGGAGAGGAGATAGATAGACGGCACATGCTCTGGAACGCGATCCAGAACTCTCGAAGGTGAAAGACGAATGGTCCCCTTTCAAAAGGCCCATGATGGGTCATTGGCTTTCTGCTGAAAAAGCAGGGAAAGGAATTTCCCGATGTACCCACTAGTGATTTGATACGCGATAGGCCGGATGCCATAGGGAAAGGGTGTCGCGGTCCTGCAACACATCTCGTTGCTAACGTTGTCGCCGCCAGTGAGCGGATCCCTTTCACATGCCACTGACAGTGGCCTCATGTCGTCAAGACCGATACGCGGTGCTCCTTGATAGCAATACTGGCAAAGGAAGCTCTGAGTCGTTGGACCGAAACCTTCTGAGGCTATTTGTTTGGGCTGGTGCAGCCGCAAAGGGTGCACTTTGCATTAGTATCTGTACCGCCGCAGCGTGTGCTCAGATGCTGATCTAGCGTCTGAGGTGCATGCAGGCGTGATGAGATCCACGTGTATGAATGCAGAATGCTTTTTTTTAATTTATCTCTCTCAACCTAGCCATGCATTTGTGAAGCTCCTCTCCAAATGGCCAGGTGTTGGCGTATCCGTCGCCTGTGGGCCATAGATAACGGGTAGATGGTCCACTTTGAGTGGTTTAAATGCGTGCACGCTCGCCAGGGGGCTTGAGAAGTCGGGAGCCAGGAGGCAAGGCTGAAGAAGAAAGCTCCACAACCGTGGTCGAAAGTAGGCGTCCTAGAGGCCGGAATGATCTAAGGCAGAGGGTGTGTGGTATCATAGTTCGTAGCCACGACGCTTGACATGTGTGAGACGTGCGGCGCGGCCCCTTCTTTTTCACCGCTGCAAAGGGCCGAAGGTGGAAGATTTCGGCGCGAGTGGGGATTCGCCAACGGTAGTTGGCGAGATTTCGAGATGGGGCTGAGCTTCGTGACTCAACCTAGCTTTGGTGCCCGAGATGGATCATCGAGGTTCGATTGCTGTTGAAACGATGGGTCTGTTTGGGCATTCGGTCCATTGCCAGCGAGCCTTTCGCACTCTCGTTACAGTATGCTTGCAAGAGGGGAGGCCAACACCACGGAAACGCTGCGGCTTAACATCATGTCCGACCGGCACCCGCTCAGTTCCGACAACCCTCAGTCGATTCCTGTTGCTGGCAGCCATGATCAGACAAGCTGACAATGCCCCCCCCATGCTTACCTGTGAGTACCGTGCGTTTCTGGCCCGTGCTTAGGTAACCTGACAATGGATCCAACTGATGACTAATGCCCAACTGATGACTAATGCCTAACTGATGACCAATGCCGAGCTAATGACTTAATGGCAATAAATGTAAAGTATAGCAAAAATGAGCAAAAGGGATGGTCTTGAGAAAACGGAAATCCTCTCTTAAATTTACCCCTATAGAGTATGTGTGTCTGCGGATCCTAATGTTATTAGTTGGATCCACTGTCAGGTCAGCTCTGCACGGGCCAGAACGCACGGTACTCACAGGTAAGCATGGGGGGGCATTGTCAGCTTGTGTGTAGACTCCAGGCATGAGCAGTGCACGATGCTCAGGCCATGATGTGCGCTGGGATGAGACAGGCCAGCCCAGGTACAAAAACATGCACAAAAGGAGGTGTCAAGTTGATATCAGTGGGTCGCTGGGTGATCTGACAAGAGGCCCACGAGCAGGCATGATGCTATATCCGCATACGCCTCAGGGCTGATTGGGTGGGTGCCCGTGGCTGTGGATGTCATCTGCGGCAATCGGCGAGCTGGGCCGTCGAGACACTACACTACGGAGGGTACCGTAGTTTTGAGAAATCTTGGAATGTTGGACTTCAATCCCTTGTACATCAGGTTGCGGCCCTTCTGTAGCAGTGCAGCACCCACCATCTTAGCTTGACGGGACAACCGCTTCTTGCAGGCGGAGCCTTGATGGATGATGGCTTGAGCTCGCTCCTGCTAGTTATCCGCCCGTAGGCAGCGCAGGCAGCGCAGGCTGTTCGAATGGGATACTTGAGTATCAAGTACAGAGTACTCATTGCGGAAACGAATCGTCCAACCTACCTGAGCAGCAAAATACGTAGATGCGTACGTAGCCAGCTTGAGACACTCCCAGGGACCGGCGGCATGGGACTGTAATAACGACGGTGGACATGTAAAAAGAAAGCTTGACTGAGTCGGTGAGTGGTTGCGGTTATCGTTCATTGAGTCAAACGGGCGCTGTACGAGTCTTGAGGTTGAAGTTTACTGATGACGCAACCCCGGTATGATTTTCTGCAAACATGTGCCCTGCGTTACCAAGGGAGTCTAACCGAAAAGAATTAGATCCTAGGAACTTGCCGGACGATGAGATGCTGCCGTGGCAAAGGCCCGAAACTCGCCTCCGTATCTCGAATTTAAGTCGGCACAGGTCCAGGCTCGGTGCGGCTTCGGACTGCTGCACGGTGAATTTTGGCTCGTCGCAAGTTGTCGTTATCTCGGAGTCATTGATCCTAGCGCGGCGCTTATTGGTCGCCAGCCACCGAAAGGAGGGAATTAGTCGGAATCGGACAGAGAAGCAGGGAAATTTCAGCGAAAACTCCACAAGGTCGAGTCGGTGAGAGGCCCATTGTTCCCTGTCTCTTGCTGGCTCTTGTAGGTTCAAAGCCCTCGCGAATGGAGAAGAGTTGCAGTGCAAACGGTGCTGGCCGCCGAACCGTATGGTAATGGATTGAACTCTGGCTCAGGTTGGAGTGTTTTCTCATGCAGGATCAAGTGCGGGCGGAAGCGCTACAACCGCGACAATGTGAGTTGAAAGGCCAGCACTCGAGAATGAGAGCCGCAGTGCTGGGACCCGGACATCTCTCTTCGCCTCGAGCTGCAACGAGAAACGGAGGGATCCTGGCTCCAAACCAACCAATAACTGGTGCTTATCGGTGGAGATGTCGCCGAAACCTCAGGAGTCCAGAAACCTCAGAAGTCCAGAAGGGTATTGTCACGGGCCATGGTAAAAGGCTCGGTCCAGGTCTGTGTCCAGGTGCCAAAGTGCTTTCGTTCTCTCTTTCTCTCTCCTGGCGACGATCATCTAAGCAGCCAACCGGGTTCCGGGCAGGGGTGTGAAGAGCACTGTCAGCTCAGTGGATTTTCAATGGTTGCTGGATCCGTTAAAATGCGATGCCCAGCCCAGTAGGCGGCTGGCTGCTGGGCGTAAGGTCTGGGATGGCCTGGAAGGTCTTTGTCTGCTGAAAATGCTGCATGCGGGAGACCAGCCCGTGGAAACGGGCCTGCCAGAAGAGCTGGATAAATTGACTTGCATCGGGCTCCCGCCAACCTGCAGATGCCAATACGGAGGGGTCACGCCCCAAACCGAGACGGTTGCTCACTGCAGGAGGCCCATGATCGGAGGGGAGGGAGATGTGCGGCAACGAGCTGCCGGATTCCCCGTGTGATGGTGGGCGCGGAATGCCGCGAGCATCTCCGTCCCATTTTTGACGACATCGTGAGGTTATGGTCATCAGGTGCACCTGGAGCTGCAGGGACGCCATGGCCATAGCCATGGCATTTGGACTGTCTTGTGCAGCCGCAGGTCTCGATTTTACACATGCTGCTTGAAACAAGCAACGACGGACCGCGGGCCAAGCTGGCGTCTCTCAGATTTAGGTAGCATCTCATACCCTGCGGTGGTCGCCTCACGAGTCTCATGACGGGTGAAGCCCATGACTGCCGGCTGCATCTGTGAGAGGATCATCTTGGAGGCACCTCAACGACAGTTTTCAAGGCACTGCCCATGTCCATTGTCGATAACGGCTGTGGGGGTTGCCAATCTTGCCTACTCCAGGCGACGAGGGGCGTGGCGTGCTGGACATGACGGGCGGTGGCTTTGGGCGAGACTGACAGAAGGATAAACAGAGATGACCTCCGTATCGGAAGAGGATAGTCCAGCTCACGAGCCTTAGCCCTATGCGATGTGAACATATAGCATAGCTTCGTGAGCTGGGTGTCAGAGCCGCGTTTGGTGACGATGGCGTTTTGGAGGCGGTCTGCTGGCGTCCTATCGTTAGCCAAGGTTGCGTCTTAGCTGCGGTGGCTGTTGAAGGTCGTCATTGTGTGTGTGTGCTAGGGATATCGAGCGAGCGCGGGCCAGCATCTATGTTGCTAGTCGCAGCGCACACTTGCTGTGTACATCGCACGTACAGCACCCAGTACGCAGCATTCCGTAATAGACGGAAGGAAGACCGCGATTCCAGGGCAAGAACCACGTTCATCCCACGCGAGGGCCCACTGGGCCGGTCTTGCCTCTGCTATTTTTCAAGAGCGGGCGTCTGATTGTGTTTCCGCATCAGATTCACACCGGGCGTCGTCACTTGGAAGAATTGACAGGGAAGGGAAGGGAAGGGAAAAGGGAAGAGAAGAGGGAAGAGGGAAGGATCCACAGCTTCCATCGGTCTTCCATCCCATCGCACGACTCATGCAGGGGTCAATCAGTGGCGTCGGATGTCCTTCGGGCATCCGTCGCCTTATGCGTCAGACGAACAGGGCGGCGGCGACACCGTCTGTGTGTGTTTCCCTTTTTTTTTTAGACATTCTTTTTATGTGAATTTTCTCTTTTTCAGGTGTGTCTCTCTTCTGTATCACGCTCTTGGAGCTCGTGTCTCTTGACTTCAGCAGCCTGCGAGAATGAGTGCCAACCAGCTTGTAACTCTCGTGAGTTGCCGACTTGCCGCACAAGACACAATGACGGACGTCTGTCGGATTTCCCTCCAACGAAGCTTGACGCATCTAAGGATTGTTTCCCTTCGCACTTACGACGACGGCCCGAAAAATGGGCAGATGTTTCTGTATCTGTAGGGCTTCGCGGACACCTTAATTTTCATACTGAATGTGCCGAACTTGTCTTGTATTGCGTAAAGATGTTTCCGCGCGAATTAGGTGCACGCAAGTGCAAGCGCTTGAACCTTGTGTGTTTCGATTCCAGCTGCGTTTCCCACACTTTCTCATCGCTTTGCTATCCTCATCATCGGCTCAGGTCTTTCCACATCGCATGCCGTAGTCATTCTCCTGTTTTCTGTTTGCTCATCTCGAGTCGGCACGCACCATCTGGCTACCGAATACTTCCTCTCCGGCCAAAAGGGCAATAGAGGAGCAGGCCGACTGAGTCTGGAACATAGAGAACAATCGCAACTTGACGAGAAACCTGTTAATGAGATAAATCCATGATCAGTTGCTCGTCTCACGACACCAGGTAGTCTGCATTGCGGCGGGCGTCGCCCAATGGAGGCGCCAAGCCGGCCACACAATGCACCCACACCGAATCGGCAAAAGCCAGACTAATTTTTTTTTAGCCGATCCAAGACGCGAGCACACAATCTCGTCTAGGAAGGGCAAGATGGCGAAATGGTGGTGTTGGCGGTAGCGTTAAAAGGGCCAGACAACAAGCTCAGCCAGCATCAGCATCCATCAAACTAGTTGCAACGCCGACTTCATGTGAAAGTGCGCTATCATCTTCATAATCGCCAGAGATGTATACACGCGACGGGTATTAGCTTGGCAAGGATCACGCCAAACCAAAAATACGGAAACACAGTGAGCAAATGGGTCGCGTCCGCTCGTCATGAATTTATTCAGATATCTGGTTTGACCGAGAGACTGACCATGATTCATCCACCCCCCCTTCTGCTTGTAGCATGAATGGTGTACGACAAGGGCATTCATCCCACTTTGCATCCAACAGCACCGAGGTCGAAACCATGTCTCGGCTTGCGCACACAGGGCAAAGGGAAGATAAGCACCTAGAGCGCACGTATCATCTGGTACCTTACCTCATTCTTGCCTTGCGTCTACAAGTGCCTCCTCTTTCTTGCTCGCCATGGCTCGTGCCAATAGCGTGGTGGCTGCTGCTTGTCACTGACCCTCATCCTAAACCAAAATTCTACAGCACATAGGGCAGGTACCTTCAACCTTACTGTTTACCTGTAAGCAGGAGGCAGTGTACGGATACAGCGACAGACCCAGTACGTACCGGCTCTCACCGAGCCTGGGCTCCTCCCTGGTTTCTGATCCCATTCTCTCCTTATTCTTTCTCCGTCCAAGGGACCCTGAACAAGGAACCTCTTCACACACCCCATTAATCTTTCTCCCGGGCCATGAATGCCCCACTACTCCCAACAAGAGCGAATCCACCGAGGGGCGTGGGCTGTGGGTTTTTTGGGTGTGGCCGTCTTCGTCGTCCGGCCCATGGGCGAGGGCGAAGGCGTGGGCGTGGGCTTTTCCACTTCCCACCCTTGGACTTTCGGACGAGGGTGGGCTGCCCGTTTCGTTTGTAAGGTGAATGCTTGCTTGTGCATGCTTGATAGCCCATCTTTGATTTCATCAATGTACTCCGTACCCAGAAAACACCCTCCGTCGATAAATACAAGCCCGCCTCCAGACCACCATTTCTCTAATGTCCAGGCTGTTTCCCTCTGACCAGGCATATCGCTTGGTTTATGTCATCTCCAACCTCTGAAGATGCCCTCATTCAACCCATTTTCGACCGTCACGGGCAAGCATGCTGCTTCGCTCTTTGAGATCAGGTATGCGTCCTTATGCCCCGCATCTCTTGGATGAACCTTTTCTCCCCGTCCCGTCTCGTTTTGACTCTCCTGTCTCACTCGCTGCCGATGTCTTTCTCTTTCCCTCACTCCCTCTCTGTCTCTCTCCTGACATGCGCCGTTCGCTAATTTTGGCTGCTCCACAGATTAGACAATGACTTCATTGTGTTTCGCGGAGGAGAGGACGAGTCCGCCGGTCAGGTTCTCAAGGGCGTGGTTGTGCTGTGTCTGCCTACGCCACTGAAGATTGAGGACGTCCACCTCCGATTGACCGGCACCCACCGACTATCGTATGAGTCCCTCCTTATTCCCGGTTCTCTGCAGATCAGCCCGCTGACCTGCGCCCCTCAATAGGTGGGATTATTCCAAAACGGCCGCGTCCGGCGTTTCTAGCCAAAAGGTCGACAAGACCACCAACCTGCTCCAACACCGCTGGGCTCCGTTCGTCGGCGGCTCCGGTGGCAAGAACACTGTTCTGCCCGCCGGCAACTATGAGTGGCCGTTCGAGTACACGTTGCCAGGCAACACGCCCGAGAGCGTCGAAGGCATCCCTGAAGCGAGCATTACATACAAGCTCAAGGCTACTGTCGCCCGCGGCAAACTTGCCTACGATCTGCACGCTTACAAGGCGCTGCGCATCATCCGCACCCTCGAACCCGCCGCACTCGAATTTCTGCATGCCATGAGCGTCGAAAACATATGGCCAAACAAGGTTGACTACTCCATCATCATTCCGCAAAAGGCCGTCGTTTTCGGGGCCACCGTTCCGCTTCAGATGCGATTCACACCCTTGCTGAAGGGCCTCGAAATGGGAGACATCACCGTCAAGATGTTGGAAATCCGCGAATGCACATTACAAGGCCCCACGGGCAACATTTTCAAGGAGCACCGGACTGAACGAGAAGTTTCCAACTGGAAGTTCGACGTCGACCGAGACGAGCACTGGCACGACACCATCGAAGACACTGGACAGGAAGGATGGTTGGTGGAGAAGAAGCTGAATTTGCCCAAGAGACTGCGGCAATGTGTACAGGATCTCAACCACAACGGCATCAAAGTGCGCCACAAACTCGAGCTCGTTGTCGCCCTGAAGAACCCGGATGGTCATATTTCTGAGGTAAGCTCTACGCGGCCGGTTTCCTTTACAACCGAAACAATCTAACAAAACCCAGCTGCGCGCTACTTTGCCTGTCTCGATCTTCATCTCTCCTAATATGCCACTTGATGAACATGGAGTCCTCGTCGACCAGGCCCCTGGTGCACCCGCCCCGGCCGAGATCACCAGGATTGCGCCGCCTGGTTACGGCGAGCACGTCCTCGACCAACTGTACGAAGACGTCGACATGAGCGGTTTTCAGACCCCGGGTTTCCAGACCCCGGGTATTCAGACCCCTGGCGTCCAGTCTGGTTTCAGCAGCCCCTTCTACGCCCAGTCCCGCGCTGGCTCGTCAGAGAACCTTGCGTCTTTTGCCATGATGAATGGCCACGGTGTCGCCCCTGCCGCTCTTTCGTCACGTTTGCAGAACGTCTCTCTTGACCCGACGCATCGCAACACTTCTTTCAACTCATTGAACGCCATTACGGAGGACGTAGCCGCTCCGACATCCGTGCCCACGGGGGCAAGTTCGCAGTCACATTCGACTGCTTTGACGCGTCAGAACAGCGCTGAAGACCACCCCAACTCGCACTCGTCAGGTCGTGCTTCGCCGGAACATCTCGACTTTCCCGACATGGCAACATTGAGCAAGGTGCCTAGTTACACGACGGCAGTCAAGACACCTCTCCGACGGGGTGCAGGTAGCAGCGATGCGCTCCCAGATTACTTCTCCGCAATGAGCGCTCCGAACACACCTCCAGCGAGCGAAGTTCCCATTGCCGACCCGCTTAGTATGATTCCAGAATCCCATGAGGGTGCTGGAAGCGAGCCCACATCACCGGGTGGTTCTCACCGCACATGGCATCGCCCCGCGAGCATGAGCAATCTGCTCCAGGCCGTTCAAAGCAACGATGACCGTCGACTACATCTTATTCAAGGACGGGAGAGAGTGTACTGAATGCTACTGGCTCGCGGTTCTTTTGCTCAACTCATTTGATTACGTAACGATTTACAGAGGGCGGCAAGCGCTACTTCAGGCATGGTGTTGGCGTTGAGAGGTTGAAAAGGGAAATCAACCAGGGACATGGTTTTTGGAATTTCACAGGTTATAGATTTGCGCCATGAAGGCACCAGGACTCACCGGCTGCTCGGGCACACAAAGACACGGTATGAGTAATGTTTCAAAGGGATATACTATAGGGGCGAAACGGAGAGGGTATTCATGGTTGTACGATATACCCGCCGCTTAGAGCGCGGCATTGTCGAATGCGAGCTACCAATGTGACAAAACGAATATCTAATTCCAAACTCGGGAGATTTCGCGAAACCGCTAAGCGCGCGCCTCGTGTCCGTTGTCGAAGAGATGTGATATCACTGATTAGTCCTTAACTACGGGGTCGGTATGTTAGGAGACTACAGATCGTTGACTTGCTCGCAGTTCAACCTTCCTCCGACGGCAATGCCTCGGCACGACGAACTCGGAGGCAAGGGCCGCGCCCGCCCCACGGAATGGTGGCATAAGTAGCACGGGGTTCGCGGGGTCCACTCCCCCCGGAATGGCGTCGATGTCTGGCCGGCCGATGTCGGACGCCTCGATCAGAGATAGGCGAAGGATGGTGTAGCTTCGCCTGGACCTTTGTTCTTTCTCTGTGCATGTAACAGCTGCGCTGGAAAAGGTACGGGAACGAGTTGTGGCATTAGTGCTGGCCGTTGGTATTGGCTCTGCTCGTCCCTGCTCAGATGTATGACCCTCTAAAACGCATCGACACAGCCTGTAAGCTCCCCGGACATGGGCATGGAATGCTTCGTTTCCCAAGGGCGTGGTTTGTATCGCCACCGTCTACGATTCGGAGTGGCCGAAGTGCAATGTGAACACAAGTCGCTCCTCCCAAGAGGCCTCTCAGCACGAGATTAAGCTCAACAACATTGGAACCCATCTCGACTATGGACTCGGTTGCATATTCTGTCTCATGATGCTGAAGAAGGGTCGAGGGTCGACTTTTGGATTATTGAGAGCGCGAGATTCGCCTGACTACCCAATCTCAATCTGTCAGAGTCCAGACCACAACCCTGTTTGTTGTGCTGTCATTGCAGCCGTCACTTTTGGTAGGTATGTAGCAACGTCGCTTGCCGGCCCAGAAGGTTGTAAGCAAAGAGAAAGGATACCCTTGTCAATATAGCCTTGGGTAAGTTTTCATTTCAACATTTGTGTTAGCAAGAAAGTCTCAAAGGCAGTTGATGTACTCTGTACTAACAAGGTGGGACAGACGGGGGGATCGTGTCATCCCATCTAGCGCCATCGTGCGTTGGAAAACAGACGCCCACCTCGCCCTTGACGTCATTTCCTGCAGAAAAGTGCTTGCTGGCCATTCTCTCTTTTAGCGTGGCTCTGCACAACCGACCGATGACGCCACGAATGGGAAACGGTGGTGATGAGAGAATTCCTGCCAGGTAGGTAGGGTCTCTTGAGTTGATGATCGCAAGTCTCAGCACAGAACAGCGCCGCAATTGTCTGTCGGCAGGAGCAAGAAGGCTTGGATACATTCCCCTCCTGTTACCTGTGTCCCCTAAAAAGTCGAGATCGTCACAGGGGATGTGCTCCATATTTGGGGGTCGTGCAAGCAAAATCTCGGTGCAAGAGCCAGGCGCTAGTGCCGCCATTTGGCTGCTGGCGCGGGTGGAGAACGTCATTCGTCTCGCTTTCTGGGATGGTCCGTGGGAGCTTGGGCGGTTGTTGAAATTACCACCTGTCACTGGCGAGGGGCGTGTGCGTGGGCTTGGATGGGACGCAATCTAATGTCCGCTGGTTGAACCTAACAATATAACCTCTCGCCCTTTCGTGCGCGTTCTCTTGTTTTCAACCGAACCAACAGCTGAAAGCAAACTGAAAGATCCCCCCAAACATCCCACGATATCACACGGCCCCCTTTACGACTTGACACGCAAAACCCAACGAAACAAACACATCGCAACCATGGCCGACACCAAGACCTTACCCCAGAGGTCGGGGACCATTATGACCAACTCGTCTGTCCTAAGCGACGATGCCGTTCCCGATGTCGACCCTACGAGCGTAAGCACCATTGTCATGCGACCCTGGGCAAGAAGAAGTCCGGCTTGGTCCGGATGGATCGTCCGAGTCTCGTCAATTCACTCATCAACTCTCCTGCGAGCGCTCTTTCTGGACTCTGGCTAACGTAACACGCGCAGACTGCCGGGCTCCTCGCAGAGCGTCTTCAAGCTTGGAAACATGCCGTCGGATACTTGGAGGATTACATGGAGGTCGTCGAAAAGATTCACAGGGCCCAGTCCAAGGAGTACGAAAAAGCCCTGAAGGTCATCTCCCACCCCTTGAAAGAAGGCCACCACTTCGACCAGAGCCTTGGTGGCGTCGCGGGCTACTTTGAGAACATGCGCTCCAATACTCAGGCTATTATTAACACCAATCTTGAGACGGAGAAGAGCATCAAGGGATCTGTTCTCCCCATCCTCGAGCGCCTGCACAAGGAGATTAAGCACAAGGGCAAGGAGTTGGCACACGGCGCACAGAAAGGCGCCAAGGAGGTCGAAAAGGCCCGCAACACCACACAGAAGCACATCGAGCTCCTCGGCCAACAGACTGCGGCTTTCGAGTCGGCCGGCGGCAAGATGCACGGATCTGACGACCCCTACGTAGTCCACCGAGGTGTTTTGCACAGGCTGCACAAGCAGGTCCTGGAGGAGAACAACAACCGGAACGACCTCATTGCTGTTCAGAATAACTTCGAGGCCTTCGAGGCTCATGTCATCGAAGTTGTCCAGCAAGCAATGGAGGCCTTCATCCAGTTGGCCGGCGGTCAGGCGGAAAAAACTCGCGCGCTCTATTCGGACATGCTGGGTGCGATCCAAAGGGTCCCGGCCGACCTCGAGTGGAAGGGCTTCGTCTCCCGCAGCGGCGACCGCTTGGTCAACCCCAACGACCCCCCGCGCTCAGTCGAGTCCATTAACTTCCCCAACATGGACCATTCCGCCGTCAAACCTCTCATTGAGGGTTCCTTGGAGCGCAAATCGCGTAACAAGCTCTCATGGGGCTACTCTACCGGGTACTACGTTGTCACTCCGGCCAAGTTCCTGCACGAGTTCAAGGACTCCGACAACGCCCGCGTTGATCCCAAGCCTGAGCTGTCCATTTATCTGCCCGATGCCGTGATTGGAGCCCCCAATGGAAATAAGTTCAACGTCAAGGGCAAGGACAGGAGCAAGTCGATTAGCTCAAAGCTCACCGGATCCTCGGAGTTGGCTTTCCAGGCGCACACCCCTGCCGACGCACAGAAGTGGTTCGAGATCATCAAGAATGTTGCTGGCGCGACTGGACCTGCGGAACCCGTATCGTCGCCCACCTCGCCGGTTATTGGATCCGACGAGAAGATGCCTTCGATTGCGCCCGTCGCGACCCCCCAGTCTGGCCATTCGGTACAAGAGGCCGGTGTCACTGGCGCCGACCCAACCGCGAGCCCGGAGTTGCTGAGCCCGGTTGACGGCCTACCGTCGAGCGCCACGGCTGCTCCCGCGCCTGCACCTGCGCCTGCTACGTCGGCACCTGTGGACGAAAAGAAGGTCTAAGGCTTCGCAACGCACGACAATGTCGCCTTTCTGAGACCCCTACACTTGCAGGCTTAGTCTGCCACCTCATCAAGAGCCTTGTCAACCGCCCTGCTTTTACCAAAGTGAGGCGAATGCCAGGAAGACGTGACGAGTTGCGTGCCTCTTCCGGTTGCCTAGTTATGTAGCCTCCGGGGCGGACCAGCGCAGATGACTTCGACTACACTACATCTTTATTCCTGATTGGCCACGTCACTTTCGAGCATCACACACACACACACACACACACGCAGCCTGACGTTCATTTGCGTTCCTGGGGCCTCTTTTTGGCACATGCGTTTGAAGGATACCAATCTGATTTCTTTTTTTTTCGTTTATGCTATATAGTAGCCCTAATCAATCACTGCTTTTCTTTGGCTTTTCTGAAAACGACGCACCATGCTCTTCGTCACATCATGGGGCGCGATTGAACAGAACGACAGGAGAATTAATTATCAGAATAGGTAACTATTTGCCTCAAGAACTCTATCTCTTCCAAGACACGGCGCTGAGACTCCTATACATCACGCGTGGGTCTCTGCATCTCAGCGAGAAGCCCGATTTCAACAGTGCAGAACCATCGCCACGTCCCTGTTTACTCAAGCAAGGCATTTTATTTGGGATGCAGCGTAAGCCACTTGTACAAGGGCAGTTCTAACTCGGACGTTCAATGTGACCCAGCTAAAAGTAGAAACTACTAGGTCGCCGGTATCGCAAACCTTGCACTTCGGGGCAAGGAAACGGACGGTCTGCGGAGAACAGTTTATGGCTGCACACCTAGCTGAACTTCGGTGAAGGATTGACTGCAGGGTGGTGTGATACACAAGGCATACTAAGCCCCTCCATACGTCTCTAGCCTCCTGTCATCGCCCACCTCGTTAGACCTCCCACCCCGAGTCGTGTAGGCTTGGTTTTGCCTAGTCGATCGTGACCTCCGCACTGTAGTTGCCGTTCAATGAGGAGTGTGTTGCCTTCTTCACAATTGACACCGGCCGAGGGTCGAACTACATCTTGTGAAGCGCTTGGTAGCCTCGAAGACAGTTGGTGGAGGACCCTCTTCAAGGCAGATAGAACGGAAGACATGTAGCGTAATGCCTTTTCGTCAGACCCGGAAACCCGCGTAAGGCTCCTCATTGCAGCGGACTACAATCGCAGTGCAAATGTCATGGGTACGCAGCCTTACCTCGTGGTGGCATATATACGGCCTTGCAGTGAGGTAGGTAGTGCCCCGTTCCACCCTGAACAAACTTGCTTTGGACCCGGTCAGAGTCTCTTGATCGTTGCCGACCCAAAGCCCGAGCTCCATCGTCGTGGATCTTCTCGGCCCGGTCTTCTTTCCCACGAATGATCAAGAATTGTCTAGAGCGTGTTCGTGTCCAACCTGAGCAATGACCAAAGCGTGGAGGGAGAAGAGGGCCTACATCACGAGGCTCTATATCCACGAGAACAGGACCCTGAACCAGGTCAAGGCGATCATGGAGGAGGACCACGACTTCAAGGCCTCGTCAGTCTCACCCCTTCTTCCCTTTCTTTTCCTTTTGGCCTGGACCCTTTTTTCTTTCTCTATATTTTTGGGACGGACGGTCTTCATGGCAGGAAAAAGAAAGTGCCGCTCGGATCGTCCTTTCAACCCCTTGTTGTGTTGGATTCAACGGCGACCGCATCTGTCACAACTGCCACGCTTCGGATGGGATGGATATCAGAACAAGATTGCCCAGCTAACACACGCTGACTTTCGAATCTAGGACGAGATCATACCGTCAACAGTTCGACAAGTGGGGCCTGGCCAAGTACAACTGCAAGAAACGAACTGCGCGTCGCCGGAGCCAAGACAGTGGCGATCATCAACAACACCAGCATCACAGCACCGCCGGCGGCGGCAGCGGCGGAGGAGGAGTAGGAGAAGACATGGAATCTGACCTATACGCCATGGATCCGGAAATCTGCGGCCATCCCATGAGCCCACAGAGCGTTGGCAGTAGCAGTCTCGGTTCCGAGTCGGCTGTGGACGGCGGCATGGTTGACATGATGGATCTTTCCGGCGCGACCGCCGACTCGCACGCTCACAGAGCTCCATACACGGCGGGGAGCTGGACGCAGCCGCAGCTCCCGTACATGGAACAGGCTGACCGACAGCAGCACCAAAGTGTCTCATACCCCCAATACCCCCAGCATCCCCAGCAACAACAGATACAACGGCAGCAGCAGCAGCAGCAGCAGCAGCAGCGTCGGCGGCCGTCGTGGGACCAACAGGTGACGGCGCAGAGCCCCTACGGCACGCTGCCCAGCCCGCCCGCGGACCTCCACGGTGGTGACTTTTCTTACTACGCGGCCATATTCCCCGACGAGGACTCGGGCACGTCCCCGCATGCCGTCCCCCACCCTGATCTTCGCCGTCAGAACAGCTATGCTCACCAGCGCCCCGGGCCGCTGCACCACCAGCTCCAGTACCAGCGGGCGCATGTGTACTCCTCGGAGCGGGCCCCTGCGCCGATGATGCCCGAGAGGCGGGAGAGCGTCCCGTACTACGGCGGCGTTGCCTGTGGCGTCCGTCAGCGGGGTCAGCAGTGAACGGGGGTCTATGGCCGGTGGCATGGGTGACATCATCTCGACTGCTTCTCGAATTGGGGTGCGCTGCTGCTTTTGACAGCTTATTTTCTCATTCCTGTCAAGGTAAAGATCGAAAAGAAAAAGAGGAAGAAGAAGGAGGAGGGCGGGAGGGGAGGACGAAAACAGAAAGAGAGGTTTCCGTTTTGTTTGGGTACTAGTATTGTAAAATCTTTCCAAGGGGG
>PUHP01000197.1:0-18677 GCA_006783085.1 Colletotrichum shisoi
TTATTATAGTTATTAAAGTGTACTGTTATTTTGTAATTAGAGGTATCTTTAATAGGCTCAAATCGCAGTTAGTGGGTACAGCTTTTGCAGGCTTTGTTAATTACATCGTTAAAGGCGTTATTTTTGTAGGCTTTGTTAATTACGTTGTTAAAGGCGTTGTTTTTATAGCCTTTATAGCCTTTATTAACTTTATTAACTTTGCAGCCTTAAGATCTCTACGCCTTTACAGCCTTCGCGGCTTTTACAGCCTTTATTAACTTTACAGCATTTTTGTAGCCTTTACAGCCTTTATTAACTTTATTAACTTTACAGCCTTTATAGCCTTTATTAACTTTATTAACTTTATAGCCTGTATTAAAATTATTAACTTTATAGCCTTGNCAAAGGCATCGATTTCGCAGCTTTTAATAATTACACCTTTTTTGTAGCTGCTGTTAATAGCGCCCTTTTTGCAGCCTTAAGATCTCTACGCCTTTACAGCCTTCGCGGCTTTTACAGCCTTTATTAACTTTACAGCATTTTTGTAGCCTTTACAGCCTTTATTAACTTTATTAACTTTATAGCCTTTATTAAAATTATTAACTTTATAGCCTTTGTTAACTTTATAGCCTTTATTAACTTTACTAATCTTATTATCTTTAATAGGATGTTTTTTTTACTACCTTACTACTACCTTCTTTACTACCTTCTTTACTATAATTAAGCCCTTTATTTATATTTTTAAGATAATTAACTTAGGCTTTATTTATAGTAATAGCGACTTTATAATAATCCTTAACTAACTACTTGGTATCTTACTAGTAGGTTAACTTTATAATAGTATTATAATAACTATAGTATGTGTAGCCTTTTAAGCCTAGGTACTATTAGCTAGTAGCGCTAGAGATAGACCCTCTACGTTACTAGCTGCTACTACAGAGGTATTAGGCTATCGTTTTAGTAGCATCCTGTTATTATTATAGTTTAATTAAAGCTATTTAGATACTTAAATATACGTAGATGTAGCCTTTTTGCGAGGTTACCCCTTGGCTAGCCCTTGCTAGGGGGGTAGTACGTGACATCCGTTGATTTCCTATTTGCGTACGGACGCGTTATTTAATTTCGAACGCTCCCAACGCAACGCAGTGTAAGTGTTTTGCGTAGTGGCTGCTGCTGTTGTCCTGTTCGTATCCCACGGGCATGTCGAAGGGTCCACGAGGATGAGGACGTGGCTTGCTGGAGTGACCGGCAGCGATGCAAACGGCGGCTAGACTGAGCTGAGAAACTGGTTCATTGAATAGTGATAACATATCATTTTTAGGAGCCTTTAGTTCATTCAAGAGCGTCACTCTTGAATTATGATTTTTCTACAGAATGAAGCGTGCCATTTTTGATGTCCGTCCCAGATTCCCTTGCTTCGGCCGCATCCCAATAGGCTATCAAATCCCTACTTCAACATAGCCCTGATAACCTGGATCTGCTCCAGCACGCTTGATCGACTGGCGCCGCCTTTAGCCGTTTTCGTCTCAACACTCGCTTTATATTCGAATGCCTTCGCAATGTCTGCTGTGAACCGAGAATCAATGGCTTGCAATTGCTCAAGGGTCAGCTTTTCTATTGAAACTTCCAGCTTTTCAGAAAGTGCAACGACGCGTCTAGGGATGTGATCAGCCTCTCTGAACGGACATCTCCTCCTCACCAACCACTCTGCAACATCAGTGGCTAGCATCGTTTTGTCCAGAGCAGCCTCCGTCCGCTCTGGCCGCACCAAGGTAGTAATAAACCCTTTAGCTATGCCTAGACTATCTGACACAGTTTGAACCGAATCCAACATAGGCTTCCACCCTTTCTGAAGATCTTTGTTGTAGCAAGATGGCGAGCCTCTCGGAGTCTTTCAAATGAATAGTTAGTAGCTACTCTCGGTACGCTCCTCAGAGCCAAGGCAACTGGCTGAGATGTTAATATGAGGACTCACCATCATTACTCCAGCCATTTGACCGAAAGCACGCCCTGACTTGCCGCGGAGAAGCTCTAACGAGTACCCGTTGAATCTGTTGGACATCAAGAGCTACCCGTACAATAGGCATCAGCCAACCGCACGAAACTGAACTCAGATGTCGAATAACCAGGAGATGGAGCAGCTTAGACACCCGTGGTGAATCGCATGCCAGGAGCTTGGAGCTGGGTGCCATGGGCCAGAGTATTGGCATACAGCACTATTCAGTGTCAGTGTTGCGCTCAAGTCGGGGCTTGACACGGTACCCAGCACTCTGGCTGACTACCTCAGGCCCTGATCGCCCTTGATCGCCTTACTCAAGTCAAGGCAGCGCCAGCTCAGGTTCCTACTAGAACCGAATGTGGAAGGGACGAATTGTTTCCTCGCAGGCGAGAAAAACGCCATGTCTCATGGCTTCCCGGCCACTTCCCTTTGTCACTCGCTAGATACTGACCTCCATTTTCCCCTTGGGATAGAGCGACATGCATGACGCTACGGGCCATGACGAACCCACCACAAACGAGTCTGACATTTTGAGCCTAGCAGCTGCCATTGGTGCCAGGGGTGGCCTCGAGTGGTCCCAGCTCTCGACATTGACAGAACGAAAACACCTCCTCAGTAGCCCATGAAGGGAAGAAGCAGAATTACAGAAGCCCGACACCAGAGAGAAGAAAACAACGGCGGCGGCAGATGTAGCGGAAGGGAGAGGAGGGGAGCACACAGCCAATGGCGTCCAATTGTGCAAGATCCGCCGCAGCAAGACCTCCCCTGCTAGCATTGCAAACAGGTGTGCAGATCTCTGTGTTGCCTATCCCAGTTGAGCTGCAAAAGATAGGAAGGAGTACGTACAGTAATTCCCCCTACCTGCCTAGGTAGGTACCTACAAAGCACTCACGTACATGTAATCCCTCCCGGTGGCATCGGCGGCCGAATGCACAGAGGGCTTTGCCAGGTACACCCTCCGCCAAATGTGCCCCCGAGGTACCAATTGTTTCCCATGCTCTCGACTATTGATCCCACGCAACGGAAGCCAGCCATGTCTCACCAAAAAAACCGTTCGCTGTATTCGCGGTGGCTGCAGCTGTGCCCCTCCAGGCCACCCATGTCAAGCCCACTTACTTGCGCTCCTCCACATTTCCCAATTCGACCCTGGACCAGACCATCATCGTCGCTACTCGTCAAAGCCTTAGCTTGCCTGGGCCTGTAGTGGCAGGTCGTCCAGGGCTCTTCGTTCTCCGATTCGCAATCCCCATATCTACTCCCCACGATCCCCTCTTCGCCTCCTCGCCTCCCTCGTCAGCTCACTGCACCTACCTCCGCCCTTCCTCCCCATTCCCTCGAGGGCGCAACTCATCTTCTTCTCCTCGAGTTGCCGACCCATTCGCCCGTTCAATCGCTGCTTCGCCTTTTGTCTTGTACTATGACACAGATATAGACAGGAGAGAGAACCCGCCCTTCACGCCCGCTTCCTCTCCTCCGCCCTTGGCTCCTTCGGTTATCCTTGCCCTTGTCTCATCGTCTTGCATCGTGTCTCTGGCAGTTGTTGCTGGTGGCGCGCCCTCGATTATCCGCTCCTCCATCACATTGTTTCGACCGGCCCGCGTACAGCATTTCAAAGCCACGCGCCAAGCTCCACCCAAATATTACGCATTCCTCCTTGTATACCATTACGTCCCCTGACGGCCTTCCGCCCAACTTACAGCTAGGCGCTTCAATGTGCTCGACCTAATTCTTAATACCATAATCTGTCCGACACCACGGCGGCGTCTGGTACCCGCCGGCTTGCCCGAGTTCGAACCTATCGAGGCCGACAAACCACCAACCGCATTTGTTCCGAGCGATTTTCCATTATTCGGGATCTATTGCCTGCCAGCCTGGCATTGCTCTATTTGGCACAGGACCCGAATCTATCACCCATTTGGTTGACCTGGCACTGTCGCCTGGAATCGAGTTGAAAGCGCCCACACCCATCCGACGGTTCTACTTTCATCAGCATTGCATCGACCACTCGCCGTTTCCATCGCTGGTTGACGCCACGCGTGCTCGCCTATCATCCTGTTTAATCGTACGATGCGTTCGGCTATCTTGGTCCACCTTTCGCTGCTCTTCACGTCCACTCATGCTTTCTTTTACTGGCCCAGTCCGGAGTGTCTGGCCAACGGAGACTGCACGCTGCCAACAAGGAGGCAGTTAAATGATCAAGATGCCCTCGGGTCGGATGTAGTAGAAGAGTCCTCGGTAAGTGAGCCTGCTTCAAATCAATATTTGAATGCTTCTATTTCGATTCAGACTTTGCAATGAAAAGAGCAGTGTCTGGTTATTTGTCCAAAACCATTGAAATAGGGTATGCTAATATGACCCGCAGATCGAAGGCTCCGAACCCCAAAGAGTCTCTCGCGAGGTCCGACGGCTTGTCCGCAAGTATGCGAGGTTCCAATCTGCCGCCGTCCGTGAGAACGCATCCAAGTCGAAGAGAGAGAGTCAGTACCGAATCATCAAGGCTGCCGATACCACCCTAAAGAACGCTGCCAGCGTAGCTCAGGATGGCACCGACTTCTCTTACTTTGCTCAGGTAAAATTTGGCGACAAGGAGAAGCCCCTGTGGATGCTCATGGACACCGGAGCCGGTACCAGCTGGGTAATGGGTTCGTCTTGCAAGTCTTCGGCATGCGAGAAGCACGGCTCGTTCGGCCCAGCCGATTCCGGCACGTACAGGCCCAAAGGCGAGGACTTTTCCGTCTCATACGGATCTGGTGCCGTCAAGGGTGAAAAGGTTACCGACACCGTGTCTTTTGCGGGTATGAAGTTAGACTTCGGGTTTGGTGTCGCCAACGAGACCTCGGAGGACTTCAATCACTTCCCCTTTGACGGCATTCTAGGACTTTCCATGGCGGGCGGAGAGACGGAAAACTTTATGCAAGTCGTCAAGAACTCGACCCAGCTTCCTGTCAACATCTTTTGCGTGTACCTGAACAGGGCTGCGGATGGACCCAACACGAGCGAGATCAGTTTCGGTGTGTGCAACCCTGACAAGTATACTGGCGACATTACCTACACTGGGGCTGGGAACGACCTCGGTGACTGGGCAGTTCCCCTGGACGGTATTGCATATGATGGTCTCAAGTCTGGCGCAGCGGGCAAGCTCGCTTACATTGACACTGGTACCTCTTACGTCTTTGGGCCCAAGGACGATGTCGCTCTGTTCCACAAGAACATCCCTGGATCTACTGCGGATGAGGAGGGCACATCGTACAAGGTGCCGTGCGATAGCGACAAGGACGTAACATTCAGCTTTTCCAACGTCAGCTATGTCATTTCCGCCAAGGATTGGAGAGGTGGCCCTGGCAAGGACGGCACCTGCACAAGCAACATCTATGGCCACGAGGTTGTGGCTGGCGCTTGGCTCTTGGGAGACGTCTTTCTCAAGAACGTTTATGCCGTTTTCGATAAGGACCAGAAACGCATAGGTGAGTTTCAGTTGAAGCACGTCGTCGTACCTTGCTGGATGCTGACTGCCCTCGATAGGATTTGCGAAGAGAGTCGACCCACCGCCAGTTACGACCACGACAAACATTGACTCTACGGCCACCCCACCGGCGGTTAACAACCCCGGCCAGGGGGACGCCGTGCCGACATCCGGGCCCGCACTCGGGTTGGGCGGTCACGAAACTGCCACTGGCGAGGCTGCTGCTGCGGAGACCTCGCCGGTATCCCAGTCGGGTGCGGCATCGTCTGCTGCCCTCACGAGGGTGAAGGCGGCTGCTGCCGCTTCCCTGTGTGTGGCTGCCTTGCTGGGGTTACACTAAGTAGTTTTTGTTTTTGATTGAAGCGAACCCTAGATGGGAAGTTGGTTTATAATTGCGTGCACATAATACCCCCAAGGGACCGACACAGACGGCCCCCTACAATAAGGCCATTGTAGATATAGTTACAATTAGTAATGGTAAACAAAAGCGTCTGATTCTTCTACGGCTAAGAACGATCTTTTTCCAATGTTTCCCATGACTTGACCCTGTGAGCCGGTTCATATTTGATGTCTCCGTGTTCAAGCATACCGTTCCCGCCCTATTGTTTGCCAGAGAAACTCTGAGAAATATCTTGAACGGACCTTGGCCTGGCCACCACCCAAAGATGTGCCGCAAGCATGGTGTCGAAAATATGGTCCCGCTCGGCTTGCATACTCAACGTGGACAGAGCCGACGATGTCTCACAAAAGAGGCTGGTAGGTCAAAATATGGATACTGTCATGGGCGCCACTTCTAAGCCTTCCCCCGAATCTCTGTCGGGGTTCTATAATGATACAGATTGTGTCCAACACTACACGTGCCCCTGGGTCACTCTCCCGTTATTGTGCATGGGGCCTTCGGCTTCTATACAATACAGCCACGGCCCGAGATGGAAGGCCGGAAATCTCCTCCTCGTACCCTCTCCCCTTTTAGAACCAGTCGGAACAAAAAAAAACCCTTTATTCGTACATAACAAGATGCTTTTACATGCATTGCGCCGGTCCGCCATCGTCTGCGTCAAAAAGTTAGTACAGAAATGCCACGGGTTCGAAATACCCACAGTGGAAGAGACTTACTTCTGATTATTTTGCCAACCGCTTGTATCAGACTGATTACCATAACCAAGCTACCAAAAACAACGATGGCGGCTGCGACGTACGTCTTCCACGATCGAGTCGTGAGCTTGATGTAACACAGTGGTGGGAGGATGTAGGCCATCGCGCACGCGGACGTGGCGCCGACAAGCTCGAAGACGATACCGACGTCGCAAGTGAGAAGACTCATGACCATGGCAGAAACGACGAGAGCGGAGCTGAATATGAGGTGGAGGTTCATGTTGAATGGCTCGCCAGGGAAAAAGTAGTTGAACATGACCTCTCGGCAAACGAAGCCCTCGAGAGGTAGGGTAGTCAGCATGTTGAGCCCGAAACACAGGCGGGCCAGTGTGACCATGACGTTATCCGAGGGGAAGTTGTTGAGGACATTGCCGAGCGTCTTGTCGCCGAAAGTCAGGAATCCTGACAGGGCCATCAGGAGGCAGGCGACCAGGGAGATGCCTGTTGAGTAGTGCGTGACGCGGGAGAAGCGGTCTATCGTGGGCGTTTTGAGAGAGCCGTAGATCAGGAGAGAGTTGTGATGGCAGACGAACGCTAGAGGGATGTCAGATGAATTGTTGTTTGTTGGGACGGTTAGGTGCTACGTACCGAATGAAATCACGCCAATGGCTTCCAAGATGCCAGTGTTCACAGTTAGAAGAGCAGGCGAGAAAGATCCGCGTTCGGACTTGGGAGTCAGGGCTCCCTGAACCACGACCGTCGTCACAATGACCCCCATGCTAATGAGGGCCAATGTGCTTGCTTTCGCTAGCTGTAAAGATCTCGTTAGCCTTCGGGTCATGCGCCTTTTGTTTCTCCCTATAATCTAGATCACCAACCTTTGCAATATCCCGGTATAAGGTCAGCGGGTAACTGATCCCCAGGACAAAAATGACAATGACGACCTGGCGATTCGCCAAGAGGCCGAATACTGGCATCTCCCTCAAATCGGGCCAGATGGCCAAAAAGACGTGGGGTATTGAGTCGCCAACGATGATACCGAATGCGACCATGCCGCCAAAGGCAAACGCCCATTGCGCGACCGAGACGGCGATGAGTCCCGTCCTGCCGAAGCAGTGCTCAACGGTGCCCTGGAAGCTGTTGCTCCCGGACAGCTTGCTGTTGATGACGATGAGGCAAATGGTCCAGTCGACGACGACGGTGAGGACAACGAGCAGGATGGTGCCGGCTAGCAGTCCGGCCTGCTTGAACGCGTATGGCTGACCGATGATGCCGGCACCAATGATGGAGTTGGCCATGTTCATGAAAGCCATTCGCAGACCCGACTTGGGACGCGCGCGCTCCTGCTCGGCCCACTCGTGTACATCCTCGGCGTCGGCTCCCCAGGGACTGTTGGCGAGAGCGATGGAGGGGGCCTCGATGTCGGTAAGCAGGGGCAGGCGGTGGTGGTCGTCGTGATCATCGGGGCCGGGGGCGTGCTGGAAGAGCTCGCCGTCGATGTCGAAGCTGTCGCGGCTTTGGCGGGCGGAGCCGTTGCTCGCAGTCATGGAGGGGCGCGGCGGCGGCGGTTCGACGATGGAGGGGATGGGGTTGAAGCGCACGCGGTTCGGGGTCCGCGGCGTTCCTGGCGAACGGAGGGATGTCGCATGCTTCGTCACGAAGTACTCGCCGCCGTCGCCTCCGGGGGCGACAGTGCCGCTGTGAGGCCAATCGTTGGTGAGGGGATCATCGGCAAGGAGACTTCTGTCCTCTTCGCTTGGACCGGGAGCAGCGTCCGGGCGGTGGGAGTCGTCTCGGAGGGCTCCATGATTTGGGGCCTTGGCCATTGCAAGTTATTGCGATGTCATTTTCTGGTGAAAGGGGGTCAAAGAGAACGATGAGGCGGTTGGTAAGACAAGGCTTCGTGGTTGTTGAAGGTGGCCGTTCGTCGTCGTTGTCAGGATTCGGTTGTGGTAGAGGATGAGCTTAACCGTTCGGCCGACGTTGCAAGCTGGAGCTGACCTGACCTTCCCTTAGAGAAGGACGGTACGTACCCCTTTCTTTTGGAGTTGAGGGGAGCTGTCAGCAGCCCGACCAGTCCGTGTAACCGGCAGCGCCGCAGGCAGGGGTAGGTACCGTTCATTGGAGGCGGAGGAAGGGGTGGAGGGTTAACTGTAAGTACCATACCTAGACCTACCTACCTAAGTGAGAAAGAGCTGCCATGTTCTGCGATGTACCTTGTATGGTTCCCAGGCGCATCGGTACGGGAGGCTACTTTTCATATCCGACTAGTCCTTTTCCGCTTTCTCCCCAATTTTCACTTTGATATCTCCGGCACAGAAAACCGGGCGTTTTTACAGCCAACGAGCGACTGATCAATGGAAATTTATTCCCACCCAATTTTGCGATAACAGCAGTGAGCAGAACGCAGCGCGCAGCCCAGCCCAGCCGAATCGGACGACACAGCAGCCCTTTGCCAGCAAGCCCAAGCCCTTGAACCGCCAGATACGCCTGGGCATACGACATTGAGACCGTCTCAGTGCTTGGCCGTACGGCACTCGCTCGCTCGCGTGACCCCGTCTATCGATTGGGCGTCCGCTGGGATTTGGGGATAACCACTCGGTCGGGCCCAAGGTACGGGGTACCGGCAGCCTGACTGACAGACTAGACTGTCAAGGGTCGTCGTCGATGACACCCGCTTGCAGCTCAGCTCAGATCAGCAGCTCGAGTCTTGATTGACCAGTCCCATGGCCGCCGTAGCCCCTCCATCGCTCAGGCATTTGATACGATTGGCAGCGTTGACGCATAGGAAGAGAGCCTGCCTGCCTGTCCGTCCCTCCTCATCCGAACCGCAGCCTCAAAATTCACCCATCATCGGCGGGGATTTCAGTCCTTTTTATTTCGTTCTTCGCACTACACCTACACCTACATCTACACTCGCACATACGCAAACGCATCAATCATATCGTACTGTGTCACTTCTGTTACGTGACAACCATACCTAATCTCCAGTTCAGTCGCCCGAAGGCCCATCTAGCCTCTCACAGTCACACGCATATACTCACCAACCCAATCTGATAAAACGTCACGTAACCGTCCACCCGCCCTTATCTCTCGTCACACGCACTACCCCCGCGCCGAGCTCGGCGGCCGCCCGGCTCCGCCCGCCCTCCATGGATATCGACACCACGCCGGCGTCCTACGGCACCCCCGCCTCCGCTTCAGCCGGCCCCGGTCCAGAGGCCATGCCGGCGTCTTCGCCGTCTGCGCACCTCCCCTCATTTGAGTCACATCCCTCGGCGACCGCGGGACAATCAATAGCGGCAGCAGTTGCAGCTGCAGCAGCTTCTACAGGGTCCGCTCAGAGCCGTCCCTGCGACATATGTCGCCAGCGCAAGACTCGCTGTGTCCGCGAAGAGGGCCGCGACAAATGCGTCATGTGCTCTTTCCACGGCCAGCCGTGCACGTATCTTCGCGGGCCGCTCCCGCGCAAGCGACGAAAGGCTACCGATCCCCCGGAACACCGCCCGTCCACGGCTACCAATGGTTCCGTCTCAGCGCCCGCAGGTCCTCCACCCGCTCCCGTCCCGCTGGACCCTCAAGAAGAGATAACGTAAGTGTCGTGACTTTTTCCTTATCGCGTCCTGTGTCTCGCCCTTGGAACGATACTCAACGTTCGACCTTATTTCTGTGTACTGTTGTAGTTGGCTGTATCCTTCCTCTTTCAAACACTCCCGCCCTTCCTATTGGTTCATGTCACATCTTTGCTGGCTACCTACCCTATTCCTGTTCGTTCCGTCCGGCCGGCCTTGTCGTCGTTCAACCAGCTACACGTCCCCTTCTGATTGGTTCATCTTCTTCATGCGGTGAACCACCTGGTCTAACGGACCTGTCCTCGCCTGCAGACACCCCTCCCCCGAGCTGCTAGAGGCGCTGTCACCGTCCCTCGCTGGCTCGGAGCACGCTATCACCTTCAACCAGCCCTCTCTCCTCGACGGCACTCTCGGTCTACACCTCAAGACCCATTCAGAGTACGTCGGCAACACCAACTACCGGGAACCATCCCTACTGGACCTACACCGTCCGCATGACCCAGCCATCAGGTCCGTCCGCCGCCTCGACGAATCGACCGTCTTCCTGATACACCGCGATCGAGAAACCTCCTCGGAGCCTCAAAGGATCGCCGATCTCGATGCCATAGAGAAGGTCGTCCACCCCCTCGGCTCGACCCTCGTGAACCTCTACTTCCGCATCGTCCACCCTAGCTTCCCCGTCCTCCACAAAAAGGTCTTTCTCGAAAAGTACGCCCGCTCTTATCATGAGTTCTCGCCGCCCCTCCTGGCCGCCGTCTACCTCCTGGCCCTTGACTGGTCCCTCTACGATCGCACCCTGGCCACCTCCTCATGGCAGCCCGACCAGGCCGCTCTCGAGGCCCTTGCCCTCCGCACCATGAGCGATGACATGAAGCGGCCCAAGATCTCGACGCTCCAGGCCGGTCTGCTCATTCAGCAGCGCTTCCGGAACAACACCTGGACCTTCACGGCGCAGCTCACGGCTCTGGCCCAGGGCCTTGGCCTCCACGTGGACTGCAGCGACTGGGCCATCCCAGACTGGGAAAAGGGCCTCCGCCGCCGCCTCGCCTGGGCGCTCTTCATGCAGGACAAATGGGGTGCCCTCGTCCACGGCCGGCCGTCGCACATCCGCCTCGATGAGGACTGGGACGTTCGGCCGTGCTGCATCGAGGACTTCCCTGAGAATGCCGCTGACGAGGAGCACGATCCGGAGGGCAGCGCTGAGGTCGTCGTCGGTCGCGAGCTCTTCTTGCGGCACATCGAGCTGTCGCTCATTCTCAGCGATGTGCTCGGCACGTTTTACACGGCCAAGGCGACCCGTCGCGGCGGCACCCTCGATCAAATCGGCACCGTGGGTGTCGCCGAGCTCGCGAAGCCCATCGTCATGATGCTACGGGAATGGTACGCCAAACTCCCAGAAGCCCTCCAGCTACAAGAAACGCGCCTCAAGAAGCTTTCAGCGAATGGTGATCATCCTCCTCCCTCCCCATCTTCAACATCCGATGATCCGCAGCAGGACTAACACCTCCGACACTACTAGGCTCCCTCCACCTCGCCTATGTCTCCATAGATCTGGCACTCCACCGCTCTCTGGTCCGCAATATCTCCTCCAACGCGCCTCCCGGGCTGCGTGTCGCCATCCGTACGGGCGCCCGCGCCCGCCTCGCTACCGCCTCGAACATCATCGCCAATCTGCAGATGGAGCATATCCAGTCGTTCTGGGGCTTCGCCGCCTCGGCCCAGCTCGCCGGCATCGGCTCTTTCGCCGGCCTCTTATGGGCCACCTCCAACGACGACGTCGAAGCCATGTACTACGCCGACCGCGTCGAGGAGTACCTGTGGAGCCTGAGGGTGCGCGCGCAGGCGGCGCCGTTCGCAAGGGAGGCGCTGAGGATGCTCGAGTCGGACGTCAGCGGGCTGGGCGCCGTGAGAGCCGCTGCCGAAGTGAAGATGTGACGGTGAGAGGGCCTTTGGGGGGAAAATGCTTGGGGTGCGGTCATGACGTTACGTTGGTAGGGAAATTGTACAGTGCCGCTTCGGCAGGTTGGGAAAATATGGGCCAGTGGGATCTGTTCCGCGATTTGATGTCCAGTTTACGGGCTGGTTTTTCGAGCCTTGGCGTCGTTTCTGGGATACCCGTTCACTGCTTTTAGAGAGAATAGAGGGACGGAGCTTTTGGTTATTCAAGGTTGTATTTTTGTTTCATTCCACGACGCTGGCGCGGCAGGTGATCTCGCCAACACCACAAATACATACGGTATGAAGCGACTCCAGTATATATGCTGTCCGTCGATGATAGAAGAGCCGCTCGGGGGATTGTTTGGAATTTTTTTTGGGGGGGGGTTTACTGGATCATGACTTGCGTAGAAGGCAGAAAAGAAGAACAAGAAAGCAGACCATGAGGGAACAAGATTGACGGAAACACGACCACGACACTCGCCCCGTCCTCACTGCGTCTCGACAATGAGCAAATCGTCGTATGGCCCAACAATGTCACCCTCCGCAACCAGCATCTTGACAACCTTCCCCTTGATGGGGCTCCCGATTTTGATCTCCATCTTGTTCGACTCGATCCACACCAGCGCATCGCCGACGTCGATCTCGTCCCCGGCCTTGACCTCGCACTTCCAGCACCGGCCCGGCATCTGCGCCTTGATCCGCTCGCCCGGCGTGCTGTCCTCCGCCTCCTCGCCAAAGGCGCCGCCGCGCCGCTCGGCCTCGGGTGGGTTGTACGGCTGGAGGAGCTCCTCCATGAAGGGCGCGCTGCGGATCGCCCCCGCGCGGAGGCCGCGGGTGGCGTCGATGTCTGCCTTGTTGGCCGCCAGCCAGGCCTCGTACGCCTCGAGGTCGAGACTGCCCTCCTCAATCTTGACGAGGTCCGTCATCCGACCTTGGTCGATGGCGGCGTCGAGGTCCATTTCGGAGACGGGGTAGAAGGAGATCCTGTCAAAGAGGCGGAACAGCCACGGTTTGGATTCGCCCCGTGACGCGACGGCCGAGGCGGTCACGTCGTCCCAGATGGGTACTGTGCGCCCCACCAGCTGGTAGCCGCCGGGCGAGTCCATGCCGTAGATGCACATGTACTGTCCGCCGATGCCAACCGCGCCGCGCGGGGTGAAGGAGCGCGATGGGTTATACTTCGTCCCGAACAGGCGGTGGCGCGGGTCCAGGGGCACAGCGCAGGGGGAGCCGAGGAAGACGTCGCCAAGGCCGAGGACAAGGAAGGTCGCGTCGAGGAAGATGCGCTCGACGTCAGCGGGGGAGCCGAGGGCGTTAAGGCGCTGGAGGAAGTCGACGTTGCTCGGGAGCCAAGGGGCCGTGGCACGGATGGTGGCGACGTAACGAGCCACGGCGGCGCGGGAGACGGAGTCGTCGAAGGCGAGAGGGAGGTGGATCGTGCGGGAGGAGATGGACGAGGGAATTGCCTCGCCAAGAGAGGTCTCGTGCGCGCGGAGGGCGGAGAGGACGGTCGCGGGTGGCGTCTTGGGCGTGTACTGCACATGTAGGGTGCGGACGCCGGGGGAGAGCTCGAGGACATCCGGAATGGGGTGTGTCTTGTGGCGGGCGATGAAGGAGAAGATCTGGAAACTCTGGCGGAGGGAGAAGACGTCCTCGGTACCGAATTCGAGGAGCATGGCGTTGTCGCCGGCCTGGCGGACGCTAATACGGCGGCCGGCGCTGCCGATGTCGCCGAGGAACGGGTCCGAGTCTGGTGTGGTCGGGCTGTTGGCCAGCGGGGCCACATCCACCGCTAAGGGCGTGAGCTCAGCGATTGATTTCTCGAGGGCGGACTCGAGGAAGAGCGCGTCGTCGACGGTGATGGGCTGGAGCTTCACCTTGTCGCCCGGGCGGAGTTGACCGAGTTTCCACATTTCGGCCGAGGCCACGACGCAGAAGACGACGAACCCGCCGAGACTGGGACCGTCACAGGTGAGAATGACGGCCTCGTCGCCGGTGAAGCTGACGCTGCCGACGGAGTAGGGGCTATCGTGGATGTTTGACGGGTGCAGGCCTGCTTCGCCGCCCGTTTCCCGGGCCCACTGTGGCTTGGGACCGTCGAGACGGATGCCGATGCGGTTGCTGTTGTAGTGGACGGTCCATTCGTCGGCGAAAAGCGTGCTAAAGCCCTCCTCTGTGAAATGCTCAGGTGCCGAGTGCTGCCCGGGAACGACGCCGACGGACCAGTGTGCATTGGCCGGGTCGGACGGGAGGGGGATGGCGGGCCCGGAACCAGCGGAGGGTGCAGTAGAGACCATACTCCCTACCGGCAGGAGATCACCGGATCGCAGGTTTCGTCCGTTGTGGCCACCGACTTTGCCCAGCGCAAAGGTGGAGCGGGAGTTAAAGATCTCCGGGACGTCGATGCCGCCACGGACGGCGAGATAGCTCCGGTACCCAGAAGTCGCCGCACCGATCGAAATCCTTTGTCCTCTATGAATCGTCAAGGGCGTGTTTGGCTGAGCGGGCTTGTTGTCGATCTTGACCTCGGCGAAGGCACCCGTCACGGCAACAATAGCATCGTGGTGGAAGAGGAGGCTTGGCCCGTGAATGGTGCACTCAAGTCCGGCGGCACGAGAGTCGTTGCCGACTAGTCGGTTGGCGAGTCTAAATGAGTAGTCATCGAAGGGCCCAGATGGCGGCACGCCGACGTGCCAAAGCCCCTTGCGGCCCGGATAGTCTTGAACAGCTGTGAGAGTGCCGGGGTCCACAACTTCAACGATGGACGCGTCAAAGGCGAAGCTGTTGAGCGATGTGGTAATAAATGTACCGGATCTGAACATCTCGGACGCGACGATGTGACGGGCGTATTCCAGGTTCGTCTCGACGCCCGTGATGACCGTTTTCTGCAAGGCATCGGCCAGCTTCGCAATCGCTGCCGTCCGATCCTCGCCGGTGGCAATGATCTTAGCCACAAGCGGATCGTAGGAAGATGACATTTCCATACCGGCCTCAACCCAGGTATCGACACGAACGCCTTCTGGGAAAGAGACGTCCAGAAGACGGCCAGGGGATGGACGGAAGTTCTGAAGCGGGCTCTCGGCGTAGACGCGCACCTCAATGGAGCTTCCCTTCACGTCGAAGCCTTCCGGCTTGTCGACGAAGATCTCCCTGCTGTTGCCTGACGCCACACGAATCATGCACTCAACCAAGTCCAGACCGGTCACGGACTCTGTGACTGGGTGTTCAACTTGCAGCCGGGTATTGACCTCGAGGAAGAAGAACTCGGAAGTGTCGACGTCGTAGATGAACTCGATGGTTCCCACATTGCGGTATTTGACAGCAGAGCCAAGGTCGACAGAAGCTTTGCGCATCCTCCTTCGGACATCTGGCGGCACGAATATGGCCGGGCTCTCCTCGATGACCTTTTGGTTCCGTCTTTGCAACGAGCAGTCCCGCTCGCCGGCCGACGTGACCCTGCCGCACCCGTCGCCGATGATTTGGACCTCGATGTGACGGGCATGCTCGATAAAATGTTCCACAAAGACACCGGCATCACCAAAATTCGCCTGTGCCAATCTCTGGACACTCTCGAATGCCTCGACGAGCGACGCAGCATCGTCGCAGCGCTTCAGACCGATCCCACCACCCCCAGCAGTGCTTTTCAGCATCACAGGATACTGGATGCGCTCCGCCTCGTCGAGGGCCTCCCCAGCGCTCTTGAGTAGGTGCTTGCTGCCTGGTACAACAGGGACCCCTGCTCCAATGGCCACGTCGCGGGCGAGGTGCTTCAGCCCGAGTTGTCTCATCTGCTCTGCGGTCGGGCCGACCCAGATCAGGCCCTCTGCCTCGACTGCGGAGGCGAAATCGGCATTTTCGGCCAAGAAACCATAGCCCGGGATGATGGCGTCTGCACCGGCTTTCTTCGCGAGAGCGATGATCTGCACGCCGTTGAGATAGGTTTCCGAGACGGATGTGCCTTGGAGGGGAAGTGAAACGTCGGCATTGCGGACGTGGGGCGAGCGAGCATCGGCAGAAGAGTGAATCGTGATGGCTTTCAAGCCCAAAGAATGCAGTGTCCTGATGATACGAACGGCGATTTCTCCGCGGTTGGCAATGAGAACAGACCTGATGCCGCTGGCCTTCGAAGTGGTGGCGACAGGAGAGACATCAGGGATGAGAGATTTGATAAAGGCGCGCCAGCCACCGAACGAGGTGATGTCGGTGGCACCGTCCAGGCCGTAGGGCTCGCAGATGAAGCCAAGGGCCCAGCTTCCGTCCGCAAGCTCAACGGAACCAATGCCGAGGGGTGAGGGTACTGTTCTCAAGAAGCTGCCCAGCTGCGTCGTAGGCAGGCTCCAGACTTCGACCTGGATAGCGCTACCGCCGCTCGGGACGCGCTTCAGGCCCGGCTTCTTCACTGTGCCACCGGTGTTGAGAGAATAAAACCGGTAGTTTGGGGAGGTCGTCGTGGCTATCTCTAGTGTTGCTCCACGGGACGTCAGGTCTTTGTTCAAAGGGAACCCCGTCAGATGAGCACCTACCACCACAAGACGAGTCGTCTTTGGCTCGCCCGCGGCGATAGCGTCAGAGCTTCGTGCTTCGAGTCTCTCGATCCCGGTTGCGCCTAGCGGTCGGGGGCCCGTGGATAGCCATTCCCGGGCCATGGAGAGCAACTTTGGCTCATCCCATGTTGACGAGATCAACGTGATGCCGAACGGCAGTCCATCCGACCTGAAACCAGCAGGAATCGAGAGGGCGGTCCAGTCCATAAAGTTGACAAAGTTGGTGTAGGTGCCGAGGTAAGCGTTCTCCTTGATGGGTTCCCGGGCGAGGTCCTCGATGGTAGGAAAGGTGGGAGCGGTGGGGACGAGGATGGCATCAAAGTCACCGAACCTGTCTTGGATCTGACGAGTAAGATCCTGGCGGAGGTATTCGGACGCAAAGAGATCGGCTGCGTTGAACCCCCTAGCCTTGAGGATGATTTCTCGCACCGTGGGGTCCATCTCGCTCTCGCGTGCCTCGATGAAATCCTTGATGGCCGCGTAACGCTCAGCCACCCAAGGGCCCTCATACAGCAGGCTGGCGAGCTGGAATAGCGGAGAGAAGTCCACTGGCTCAAGAGTCCACCCAAGGGTCTCTGCTTTCTCCAGGGCCTTCGCATAGGCTGCAGCTTGTTCCGTCTTGCCGAACCACGGGGGATTGTCACAAACAGCCATGCGATGGCCCTTGACTGTACTAGGCGTGTCGGGACGAGCTCTCGAGAATGAGTCTTCCGGGTCGAAACCCTCGGCCGCGGCCAAGACTGTCTCGGCGTCGTCAACTGTAAGTGTGAAGATGGAGACACAGTCAAGACTGCGGCAGGCCGGCAGCACTCTGGTTGTGCTCAGAGCTCCCCTCGTTGGCTTCAAGCCAACCAGGTTGTTCAACCCAGCAGGTACGCGACCGCTGCCAGCGGTGTCGGTACCCAGAGAGAAGGGCACGACACCCCTAGCAACGACGACGGAGCTCCCGGAACTCGAGCCACCACTGACCCTCGCTGGGTCAAAAGAATTGCTCACAGGACCATACGGAGATCTAGTCCCCACGAGGCCGGTGGCGAACTGATCGAGATTGGTCTTGCCGAGTACGATGGCGCCAGCAGTCTTAAGGCGGGCGATGACGGCGGCATCCTTGTCCACGGGACCAGTTGCGAAGGTGGGGCAGGCGGCTGTTGTGGGGAAGCTGGCAACGTCGATGTTGTCTTTGGCCGCGAAGGGGACGCCGAAGAGTGGCAGAGAGGCACCGGATGAACGAAGGGACTCTGCATGAGCCCATTGCTCCTCGATCTGGGATGGAGTGGCCAGGGTGATCCAGGCGTTCGACTTCAATCTGGCTTCAGATTCACGAAGTGACAAGAGTCGGGCAAGACCGTCCCCGGCTTCCTGTGTCTCTCTCCATTCTTTGACCGTGAGTGGGAATGTACTCTGAATGGTGGAGCCTGTGGAAAGGTGAGTTCGTGTTAGTTAACCCCTCTTGACCGATCGAGATGAACCGATGCAGAAGCACGGTACAGCGGGGTGGCACCAACGCACCCATCGTGTATTATGTATCAAGGTGATAGGGCTGAATTGAACAATTATTTTGAGCGAGTCGGGAGTGGCTGCTTGTTCTTTTGTGTTAAGGGCAGTACCGGTAGTACTGGGCCTCGGTCTCTTTTATGACCAAATAACTATTCTCTTTTCTCATCGAATGCGCAAGTTCATGAGAGAGGCCGTCGTCCTCCCCAGATGTACCCTTCGGCAAAGCCTGCGGGCATTCATGTAAGTCGCCGGCGGGCTTTGGTGTATTTGGTCCATACAGATCTCTCCAGGTCCGGTCTGGTCGAGAGGGCCGATCCAATGAAGAGAGCGATGCGGGCTTATCGCATTGACGTTGAGTACGGATACCTGTCACACAAGTATACTATGCTGCGATATGGGCGAGTCGGCCGAGTCGTCGGATAAGGTGGGTTCCCGAGGAAGGTGTGGTGAAGATGCGAGGGATCAACCAAAATCTTGGCTTTTTCTGGGAATGTTTACAACAAGGTATAGAGCTCGGCCAGCCCGGCGGCGTCGAAGATGAAGGAGGGCCGCCGGCGGGTGAGGTTGTATTTTCTTGGGGGGGGGGGGGC
>PUHP01000197.1:18775-42442 GCA_006783085.1 Colletotrichum shisoi
GGCGGGGGGGGGGGGGGGGCCAACACTGCCAGCCGGTGCCGGTCGGTCCCGCTCCGATGGGGAAAGATGTGGAACCATGCGAGAAGCGTGCCTAGTTTGGATGCTGAGTAATCTATCGGAAACCGCTAGGGCCGAGATGTCTCCCACCCCGGTTTGATCTCTGCCTGGGGGCTTGGCAACCAAGGCTTCTTAGTTATTGTTATGCCCAGCACTGAAAACAGTACATCCTGAAAACAGTACATCGTACACGGTTTATTTGGTGAATTTAGGTTCACTGAGTGGAAACGTTCCCTCTCCATGAACATTTTATTTTTATTTTAGCGGATACACAGGCGGAAGCTAGAGAGAAAGTTCGCTCCCTTCTCCCCCTCTTACTCAAACACACATTGACGTGGTCCCGTCTGCCTCGCCTGAGTCGCCGTGATCCCCTCAACAACTTACGGGTCCGTGTTGTCGCGAGAACTGCCAAGACAACTTTGGGATTCATGGGTGTGGGTTTCCCGGAAGTCTGGGCAGTAACACCACTGGATGGTCTACGAAGGACGGTAGCCGCGTCTGAATAGCCGCCTTTCGACCAGGGTTGTCGTCCTTCGCAGCGTGTCAACCCAAGCGCGCATTGCAGTCACCGATTGAAGATGCCGCGTGCGGCTGAGCCTTCTCTGTCTTCACCGTCTTTCTGCCTGGACTTTGCGTATGGCGGCGGACCGCTTCCTGGGTTCTGGCTGCGAGCCTACTTACATCACATCGACAACGACAACAACAAAATGTTGTTAGCATCCCCAAAGCCGTCCAACGAATAAACGCCGCTTGGGGCAAAGGAGCCGAAGTCCCCTGCCGTCTTCATTGGCCCATTGCAGGGATGCGACTCGGGTCGACTAGGATCCCATCTAAGCCCGGCGCTTGCGCCTCTTCCCCATCACATCGTGCTACCTAAAATAGCCAACCAGGACTGGAGCTGTCTGAGACGAAGGGGTGTCGTCCTGCGTGCGACGCATTCCTTCCATCAATCGCGTCTATAATGTCTTCCCTAGTCACACTGCATTGCATATATGTCTGCGCCGCGGCGCTTCTCTTGACCTCTCAATCCCAACTCCCGACGCCCGCCATTGTGGTTTAACCCCTCACAACCAACCTCACGACTCTTCCGTGTTGCACTGCTTCCCGTTCTATATAGCCGTCGCCCGTCTCCTTCTTCCCAAAATCCCCTCTCTGAGTACGGTTTCCCCCTCTTTTTCTCCTTCTTCTCGAACCGGCAGTCTCATCCCGGCGATTCCATTTTCCTGGGAGGCCAAGGCAGTCGTCGCTTGACCCCTGGACGATCGATCTGCTGGCTGTCAAGACTGGGCCGGCTTCATCGCCTCACATCTGTGTCTTGCTTGCTTGAGGGATACATCACGTGGTCATCATGGCTACCCAGACTGGCACCGCCTCGAGGAGGCCCAAGTTGTCTTTGTCCATCAAAACATCGCCGGCGCCTCACACGAGCATCAACAAGTCCCTGTCTGTCGTCGACCCCAAGGACCCGACCGCTTTCAACACCCTCTCCAATGTCTATGCCACCGCCATCGAGCGGTCGACATCCGAGCCGCTAACTGCCATCAACACTTTGCAACAGCAACCTCCGCACTTGCAAAAAGGATCGAAGGCTCCTCCTCAGCTGCGCATACAAACACCCTGCGCCGTCTCGTACCCCGAGACACCCTTAACCGCCCATCCCATGTCTCCCGGTGTTGCCATGGAGGTGGTCTTCCCGAGCACCATGACGGCGACCCCGCCGCTGTCAGCCGGTCCCGTAGACTCGAACGGCCCTCAGATGTTTGGATTCTCTCCCATCGACACCAAGACCCCGTTGACAGCGATTGGGTTCATCACGCCGCCAGAGCCGCGTTCTACACGGAGGCGGACCAACCTTTCGCTGGCGGGATCAAAGCTGCCATACACACACCCTCGCTCACTCCACAGTATCCTCCGCAACTCGCCTCTTCCTCCCCCGAGTGCCAAAACGCCCATTTCGCCACGGCGCCAGTCCCTGCGCTTGCAAGAAAAGGCAGCCCGCCGCGTGGCCTACAACAGCCCGATCGAGCAAACCATCATCACCGAGACGTACACCAAATCCCACATCGACTTGCTCACCGAAGACGTGTCGCCGGCGTCGCCGGCGCCGACGCAAGAGCCAAACACGGTCCTGGACCTCGCCATGGCTTTCACTCGCGACGAAACTCGCGACGGCGGCATGACTCCGGGGCCGTTCGAGGAGATGCGGCGACGGATGGCCGGGCTGGCAGCCAACTCACCACCGGTCAGCCCGTCGGGCGGGATCAGGAAGCGGAAGCGCAAGGAAAAGAAGCGCCGTTGGGTCTGGACCATTGGAAACCAAGAGGAGGACGAAGAGAATCTAGGCGGGGCAGTGGCGGCGTTGCGGGCGGTCGAAGCGGCGGCACAAATGTCAGAGCCTGCTCGGAAGAGGCCCACGGCGCTGCCGGTGGTGGAAGTGCAGGCCTGCGGCGACCTTCCGACGCCCAGCGTCGAGACGTTCGAAGAGGCTGGCGACGTCGACATGTCGGACAGCAGCAGCGTATCGTGCAGCGATCGGGGGCTAACACCGGGGGATATGGAGATTGACCTGACGACGCCGACGGTGCCCAGGCGCCTCGTGTCCCAGAGCGACCGGCTGGGGTCGGCGGACCTCATCAACCCTGAAACCGGGAGCAGGCGGGACACGCCCATACCTCCCGATATGATGGTTCACTGACGTGAAGGCGACGCGTTTGGATGGTATCTAGTTTGTTCGGCTGGGGAGCGCTTGGGTATCGCATTGGTTGGTGTTTTGGCATCATGAAAGCGCGGCTTCGGGGGGTGTAGGATATGTACTAGTACCGATCTAGGCTAATGAGACCACGACATACTATGACCATGCCTTTGGGAACCCGATCGAGGACCATGCGATTCTTTCTACAGGGCCCATGATGAATCCGGGAGCGCGGCGTTGGGGGAGTCGCCGGTCTGCGCCAAGACAGACCGGGCTGAGAGCAGAGCAGACAACCAACCATCAACAAGCTCGCCGAAATGCAAAACGAGATGGATGGCTCGAAGGGACAGGGATGAAATCGGCTTGGGCGATTGATTCAGTACCGACTGGTTAGGTAATCATGAGAGAAGCCTTGTAAGAAAAGCGGGGCACTAGATGGCAAGTGGACTGACGCGTAAGGGGTTGCACCGAGTGGGGATGCCTTTTTTTGGATGGCAGACGCGCCCTGTGCAGGTAGAGCGCCCGCCGCCATGTTCATGAGCCGCACGGTACTCTGGACGTCTGCGATAAACTTGACCTCACACCAGGAGATGCCTGGACGACGACCTGAATCCTCGGCATTGGCTCGCAAGGCTCAACTTCAAGGGAAACAATCGATCAGAACCAGATATCTCGACAACCAACGCTCAGCAGCCGGAGCAAATGATCCAGCCGCCCACCCCCCGTCCAGCCTGTCAAGCTCAAATAGAATAAGCAAAGCTAGAGACGAAGCCAAGCTGCTGCACCAGCCGAGCCAGCCAGGTCGATGGAGACAGACCAGCGAACGAACACGCGGCCAGAGCTGTTGTCTCTTCAGCCATGTACGCAAGCACACGGCGATCCCTGCCGCAGATCGGCCTCAGCTCGTCGCATCGTTGTCATGCAGCCCATCGAAAAAGAAGGGAAAAAACAGGAATACTGGTACCTCAGTAGCGGGAATGTCAGTCTGCCCATCGCATGAGACCGCCACGCACAGCCAGACTCCGTCGCAGCCAGTCAGCGCGCAACGTTCCAGCCATAGAGAACATGCCGTTCTACCGCGTCGCGGGTCGAAGGAACGCGGTTCGAGGCATGTTTGCCGAAAAGGTGCATTCTGTTGGAAATCCCGGGATGAGGAGAAATGCAGCCAACAACAATAAGCTACCTACCTAGGTAGCAAAAGGAATCAACAAATGGGCGGGATGGGGAGCAGGTAAACTGGCAGACGCTCGGGCCAGCGTAAGTACCGGAGACTTCTTCCGTCATAAGGCCTGCAAGGAGCCGGGGCTTGCCGGGTGGGGCCGAGCCTCTACGTACATAGTGCGTACAGCTAGCTAGTGGGCTTTTCTGGCAGCAAGTCGCAAGACAGCTACGTCATTAACCATCACAGCTTCCCAGCCGGCCAGCCAGCCAACCAGCCAGCCCAGCCCAGCCCAGTCCAGCATGCAAGCCGCAGCTGAGAGGCGGAAACTCACCCAACCAGTGTATGTGTGTGTGTGTGTGTGGGTGGGTGATTGTGTGTGTTCCTCCCCCAGCTGGGCAAGGGTGAAGCTGGAGGAGCTATGAGGCAATTGGAGGGGCACCTTTTCCCAAGTCTCGGCAGGCTCTCTTTCAGTTTTGAACCACGCAATCCGAGCCTCCATAATATATCCCATCCCCCTAGATCTCGAACCTCCGCTCTTTCGGTTCTGACGGCTGGACTACTCGTGTGCCAATTCTCTTCGCCTTTCTTGTCTCTCGCTAGACACTGGCTAATCGACGAAACAACACCTGCTTGCTTCCTGACTTGTTTCTTACAGCGCAGTCTCTGCTACGAATGACCAAGACTGCCTAAACCCACCGGCTCATCGATACTACAAACAAGCATTACATCACAAGAGGCGTCCTGTAGGGTTCTGCATGGTAGCAACATGAACATCGACGAGCATAAGCTGCCGACCGGCGGCCAGCACTACAGTGCCCGGAACAAGATCCCCAACATCCACGAGTTCGTCGCCCAGCTCGACAAGGAAAAGCGGGAACGCGATGCCGCCATCGAGGCCGAGGACAAACAACACAATAAGATCGAGAGGCATGCCCAGAAGCAACACAATGGCGAGTCCAAGGACCACGTCCCCTCGAAGAAGGAGCGCAAGAAGACCAAGACGGTGCGGGATCCTGTGACCGGCAAAGACGTCGAGATCGAAGACCCCAAGGACGACTTTGAAGATGTCGTCGAGAACCCTCAGGTGAGCAACCAGCAACCCCAAAGCAGGACTCCCTTGCCCGAAAGAAAACCGCTGATGGATCATTTCACAGATCTCTATTCCCAACCAGAACTTGGGAAAGGAGGCCACCATCTCCACCTCCTCGAAGCAGTCCGGCGAGGAGTATCGACATGCGCAAGATGTCACGGCACCACCCGACCCAGTCGAGCCCGGTAGCACCTCCGATGTGCCCATCCACAGCGAAAAGACAAACGTCACCTTTTTCAAAACCCCCAGCGTCAGCTACGAGCCCATGTTCGAACGCCTCGAACGCCGCGCCAATATCTTGTGCGCCGGCATCTTTTTCAGCATTGTCATTGTCGGCAAGTTTTTCGGCGGTGCCCTCTATGGATTGGTACCGCTTGGGTTCTGCGTTGCATCCGGTGTCTTCCTGTGGGTCAAGGATCTCATCACACAGGGCCGGAACACGGAATGGTCTAGTGAACAGGAACGCGGTGAGACAGCTACTGTCAACCTGGTTCCCGAGTCTGTCGAGGTGAGAACCGGCACTCCCTGGCTGTTGTGTTGGACGCCTTGCTGATTATAAACAACTCCAGTGGATGAATACTGCACTCGGAATCATGTGGAATCTGATCAACCCTGAGATGTTTGCCGGTGTCGCTGACACTCTCGAGGACGTCATGGTTGCCTCGGTTCCTGGCGTCATCGAGAACGTTCGTGTCGCCGACATCTCTCAGGGCAGCAATCCTCTTCGCATTCTCAGCCTGCGCGCCCTCCCCGATCATCATGTAAAGGACATCAAGGACGAGGCTCACAAGCAGAACCAGAAGAACACTGATCCCAATGAGTTGGCAGCCATGGAGCAGGCTGGTTCCTTCTACAACCTGGAGGCCTCGGTCGCCTACCACGCAAAGCCATCCGGTGCTGATGTCTCGTCCAAGGCCCGGAATATGGGAATGCAACTCATCTTCTATCTTGGTGTCAGGGGCCTCTTCGGAGTTCCCCTTCCAATCTGTAAGTGAAGCGAAGCATGCCTTCTGGAAACACCGTCTGACCAGTTACAGGGGTTGAACTTCAGGGTCTCGTCGCCACGGCCAGAATCAGACTTCAGCTCACTCCCGAGCCTCCTTTCCTCAAGACTCTCACCTTCACGTTGATGGGAATCCCCAAGGTGCAAGCTGGTTGCACTCCAATGATAGAAAAGGGTGTCAATATCCTCAACTTGCCCCTTATCTCCAACTTCGTGAATTGGGCCATCGGCACTGCAGCTTCCATGGTAAAGTGCCTGCATTTCCAAAAAAACCGTCAATCCATGACTAACAATGCCACAGTACGTTGCCCCTAAGAGTATGACCTTGGACTTGAGCAAGATGCTCCAGGGCGACGACATCAAGAAGGAGACACTTGCCCTCGGACTTCTCTTCATCCGCATCCACAAGGCCGTCGGTCTCAGCAAGCAGGATCGCCGTGGCAGCGAAGGTGGTGGCTCTGACCCTTACATCACCGTCGCCTGGAGCAAGTTCTCGAAACCGCAGTTCTGCACTCGCGTCATCCAGGACGATCTGAACCCCGTATTTGAAGAGAGCTGCGGCCTGTTGGTCACCGCCGACCTGATCAAGGCGGACGAGCAGCTCTCAGTCGAGCTTTGGGACAGCGATCGCTCATCCGCAGACGATGTTGTTGGAAAAGTCGAACTAAGCATTCAGAAGCTCATTCAACACCCCGGCAAGATGTTTCCTCAGGTTTCGAAGCTTGCTGGCGTCAAGGCTGAAACCTCCATGCCCGGTGAGTTGCACTGGGAGGTTGGCTTCTTTGGCAAGACGCAGTTCCGCAAGGCTCTTCGCACTGATGGTAAGGACGTCAACCTGCCTCCTGAACTGAAGGACAAGAAGGAGCTTCAGGACGAAAAGGGCACCATCGAGACCGAAGAGGAGGATGCCGTCGAGCACACTCCTCCCGACCCTCTGTGGCCCTCTGGAATTCTTAGCATTGTTGTCCACCAAATCGTTGGACTGGAGCTCGCCAATGTCAAGGGTTCCAATGGAAAACGCAAAGGACGCGAGTACGAGCCCGCCCGCCTGGACGCTGGCGAAGTCAAGGAGGAACAAGGCAGCAAGCTGCCAAGTTCGTACTGCACGATTCTCGTCAACGATGAGCTGGTCTACAAGACGCGGACCAAGGCCGTGTCTTCTCAGCCCATCTTCAACGCTGGCACTGAAAAGTTTATCCGTGACTGGCGGTCAGGTGTGGTCACCATCACTGTCCGCGACTCACGCAACCGGCAACACGATCCCATCATCGGAGTCGTGCCCCTCAAGCTATCCGACATCCTGCAAACCGGCAGCGAGGCCACAAGATGGTACCCTCTTGATGGCGGTGTTGGGTACGGAAGAATTCGCATTTCGCTGCTTTTCAGATCCGTTGAGCTGCGCCTACCACCAACTCAACTAGGATGGGACGTTGGTACTTTCGAATTCACTTCGCGCGAAATCACCGCCATCGGCTATGGTCATATCAAGACCAAGATCAGGCTCCGCACGGGCGGCAGCTCTGTCAGCGTCAAGAGGGACACGTGCAACAAGCTTGAGGACCAGGAGGGGTTCTTCTGGGACATCAGTGGCGAAAACAAGCACGACAAGATCCGACTACCCGTCCGTTACCGATACAGGTCTCCCGTCTTCTTTGAGTTTCACCCCCCGGGAAAGCGTCATGCGGAAGCATTTGCGTCGCTTTGGCTTCAAGATTTCCCTGACCAGGAGGAGCGAGACTTTGACATCCCAATCTGGAAGTGCGACAAGGGATTACGTCTCTCTCAGAACTACATCACCGAGGAAAACTTCAAGAACATCCCCGATATCCACATTGAAGAGCTTGGCCGGCTTAAATTCCGCGGCCGCTTCTCCACCGGAACTGATCGCGACCACGTCAAGTTTGTCACCAACAACGATTCACGCGAGACCATTGAAACTTGGGAAGCTTGTTTTGCAGAAGGCGTTCGGGGTGAGGAGGTCAAGACCGAGGTTCCTCCCGCGGTTCAAAGGCTCCATGATGAATCTCTTACCCATGGTCGCGATGTTCTTGCCCAGGCCGACCCGAAGGAGAAAGAAAAGTGGCTGTCCAAGGATGGAACCGATTGGAGCACGGCTTTTGGAAAAGACCCGACTCATTTGATTGACGGCAAGCAAGAAGATCTCAACTCGGAGGAACGCGATGGTTTTGACGAAGATTTCGATGACGACGATGAAAGTAGCGACCTCGATCTTGGGGTCGCCGACGCCAGCACCAAAGGGGGAAGCGACGGAACCCGACAGTCGACCGACAGCAATGCGAGTGAGACACCTTCGAATGCTTCCAAGAAGAGCAACGGTCCAATCCAGGCTTATAAGGACTATAAGAGCAGAAGCCGAGACCTGCATCGCCAGCACCGCGGGCTGATGCAGTGGCGTCCGATGCGTAATGTACAGTTTGCGAAGAACGAGGCCAAGTTCGCCGTCCGCAAGATCACCAAGCTTGGCGCTCTCAACGGGCGCAAGCCGGATGTTGAGACGGAGGTCTAGTCTAATACGGATTTTCTTTTGTCTAAATCGCAACCTGGGCTTGCCCGAGGAAATGAGAAAAGGAGCAGTTGCAAACCGGGGTTTCCTGTTCTTACGGCCTTGGATCATAATGTTTATGAAGTATACCTACATTAAGCAGATTGAAACCATCGGGAGGGCGGCGTTCAAGGCGTGTTTGTAGCCAAAGCAAGCAATATTAGGTTTGAGATCAACGGTCAGTTCCTACTAGGTGACATTGGAAAAACAGCCATGACACTGACCGGATGCCAATGCAAGTTCGCCCTACTGAGCGTCATATGAAAACTACTCGCGTCTATGGGCGACAATGCTCAATCTCTCCATCCCGTGCCAATCCGCTCTACGTCAAGCAGCCTGTTTCTTTCCCTTTCGTCCGCCAAAACTCCATCCAATTTGGTTCGCCATCTTGACGTTGGGGTGCCGAGCTAAGTCAGCAAACGCGTAAACCAGGCCCCGGGTTCTTTTGGAACCACCGGCCGCACATGATGACGTCCAATCCCGCCTGGAGGACGCCTTCCGCCATCGTGCCGGTGCTGATGCCACCGACAGCCGACACAACCATCTTATCGCCAACCGACTTCTTTGATCTCCTTGGCGAAGCCTGCCTGGTATCCGGGGCCGCCCTTGATGCTCGTCGACCGCAGGGGGTGGATGCCGCCCGAGCTGACGTCGAGGAAGTCGACGATGCGCCGCAGCAGCCCGACCTGGGCGTTGTCCCACAGGCCGAGGTCCTGGGGCGTGATGCGGGCCTCGCGCTGCACGGCCGTGGACTCCATGATGGACAGCCCTGGCCCGCGCTGGAGGATGCCGCCGAGGTGGGTCAGGTGCCAGTCCGTGGCGCGGCCGTCCTCCGCGGCCGAGTACTGGCACAGGGGCGCGAGGAAGAGGCGGTTCTGGAAGGCGAGGCCACGGACGGTGAGTGGGGTGAAGAGCTTCGGGGTCGGGGCCCCCGGTCGTCGTGCCGAGGGCCGTGCCGGAGACGGGGTCTTGCTCCGGGGTGAAATAGGGCGCGTTCTTTGCGGCGAGGCTTGGAATGGGAGCGAATTTTTGCGCCGCCGTCGTGCCGTTTATTTGTGACCCCATGGTGCAGCAATGTTGGAGCCTCGTTCCCGGGAAGTGTTAGCTGATGGGATGTGTGATGGTGGTGGTCCAAGTACAACGAGAAACACCAAGCGGGGGGGGGGGATGTCCCTCATTTTTATGCGTATCGACGCGCTACTGATGGCAATTTCTCAAAAGAAGATGGATGGACATGGCCTGCCGTCTGTGATGTGAGCCCGGCACCCGACGATCGCCGCCGAGGCCTGCCGGGCCCGATTGTGGGGCTCTCGGTCCCTCCATCCGCGGTGTGGTGTAAGCGACCCAGCCGATATGGTGCGAGCCGGGTTGTTGCGAGCACTCGCCTTTCGGGCTCTTGTATTTGTTTCAATTTCGGCATGTCATCCCGCGCTCGTGACTTTCCTGCGACGAGATTTTCGATCGACTCGATGTCCCGAAGCCCCTCTATGAACAAGGCCGTTCGGCGAACAGACCTTTCACGCCGTCGGCCGGACGGTCGCCCATGCCGAGCGCTTTCCAAGTGGAAGCTTTGGTTGGGGTTTCCACTTCTCTCCCGACTCCTTTTTGTTACAATATCACAATGCATCGGAACATTGCTGTTTTGTTTAATCACTTGCCACGTTATACTAGCAGATGCTTTCGAACTCCAGTTCCAACAAGTCCACGTCCAAAAGCAGCTTCCGACTGCACGAGGTCTTGCACCATGTCTCGCTGTACCCGTCCTGACATGCATTTGTGAGAACTCCTGGCTTCCAAAATCCCCAAGAATACATATGGAACGACTTTAGAATAGCTAGCATGGTCATATCTCGCAAGCGGAGTCCTGTCGGGACGGCACTTTGGGGGCAGCAAGCTTCATCTGTTCATTAGGCTATGCCGACCTGCTTACAGTCTTGTAGATGGAATTATATCTATGAAGTGACTTCTCCTCCAACGTCACAAGATCTTGCCCCCTAAACCGTTCGGGATCCAAAGCGCTCCGGATCTCCTGGTCCACGTCCTTGCCGTCGATCACTTGTGTCAGATACTTGGCTGTGCCCGCCGCGTGTGTGACCCAGACCGCGACAGCCATATGTAATCCCGGTACAGACTGCACCGAACCGGCAAGCGGCATGTTGTCGGGCGTCATGGAGAAGATGCCGTTGAAGCTCGCTCCCTGCTCGAACTGTTCGGCGGCAGCGGACGGCAACAACGCTGTGGCGGATTGCAGTGTCTCCTCAAAGTCCTTGACCCAGCTTCCGATGGCCGTGTTGTTCCTAGCCTTGCACTCAAGGGGCGCATGATCGTAGCTGCCGATGCCGTATCTTTCTCCGTGGTCTCTGGCGTAGACATGATGCTCTGGCCAGCGGACGAAGGGCAACTTGCGGGACAGCGGGGCTCGCAGCTGGCCGTGCATGTACGGGTGCCCGACTGGGACGACGGGTACCGGGAAGCCGAGATCGCGGCACAGATCTTGGGCCCAGATCCCGGTCGCGATGATGACCTTGCTGGCGTCGAGCTGTCTGACGCAGTCGCCGTCGGAGACCTCGACGCCAGCGACGCGGCCACCATCCCGGATAACGAGTTTCCTGACTTCGCTTTGCAGGAACTGCACCCCCGACTTCTTCGCCTCCCCCTGGTAGAAGGAAGTGATTTCGCAGGCGCTGGCGGTCCCGTCGGTCGGGAAAAACGCCGCGGCCCCCGAGCCCGAGGCCTTCACAAGCTCCGGCGCGAGCGCGTGCGCTTCGTCGATGCTCAGAAGTTTGGCCGGCAGGCCCAGGCGGGCGGCATTCGCGCACCTTGACTTCAACCGCTCGACTCCTCCCGGCCCGAAGGCGATCTCCAAGCCGCCCACGGTGTCGAACCCCCCGGGGATCTTGGTGTACTCGGACACGGTCTCGATCGCCAGCTTGGTGAGCACGTCGGACTCGTTGAACTGGCCGACGAGCCCCGGCGCGTGGCCGGTGGAGCCGAGGAGCGGGCCGAAGGAACGGTCGACTATGGTGACGTGCCGGGGCGTCGGTGATATAGACAAGGAATGAGCCAGGGCGGAGCCTACGATGCCGGCGCCGACAATTATTACGGATTCGGGCGATTCGGACATTGTAAGAATGATGACATGCGGGAGACCGGAATTTGATCGTTTCCTAAGCAGCAGATCATTCGAGGAAATGAAGTCATCGTGTCTCTATATATCCTTTCCTGGCCTCGTGGTTGTTGAAAAGTGGCCGACTGAGTCTCTGAGAGATACGCCCATTACTAGACATACGTGGATGACAAGTCATCGCAAGGGCGTAGAGACTAGTCTACAACACCATCAACACATCCAATCAACAAAACGGCGCCCCGTTCTCGATGCAATGCACAGGCCCGCAAGACAATTTTTTCTCTTCTCGCCCTAATTAGGAGTTGCAACCCCACAAGATCAGTCGAGTTGTTGCTTGGCTCCATGTCAACTCCATACTGATGATACCTAGACTTTGACGGAGACATGCAGACAATTGACGGCGGAACTGGGGGTGTCAAGGGGCGAGTGGCATCATTGAAGTGGAACCATTGCTGTCTTGTAATCGCCTATACTTAGATCGGTGTAGTATTGGTTGCAAACCAGTCAGTCCATGCTGATGTTCTGGTACATGTCACCAAATTCGAGTTCACAGATTCCAGGAACGAACAACATCGTATCAGTCTGCCATTCTTTGTGTGTGTGTATTTCGAATCATTCTGGCTAAAACATTCCTCAAGTTGGTGACATTCAGGCCCTACAATCGACCGTTGTTGCTCAGTATTTCCAACATGTCACGCCTGTGTTTATGACAACTCCACCGGGCGACTGCCTTCCACCTCCACAGTTCTCATATCCGCAGCCAACTCAACAGGCGGGGGTGTAGCGACCTTCAACGCTCTCGTCTCGAGACCGTGGCCAGGAAGCTCTTGTTTCGTGTCGTACCCTAGTCCGTTGTAGTCCCGCCCATCCTTGTCGTTGGCGGCAACGTTCCGAGCAGCCAGGACGGCCCTCTTCTGTCTTCGTTTGCGAAAGATGATGAAGATGCCGCCGCCGAGGAGGGCGAGGGCCAAAGAAACCGCCCCTACTGCGATTCCTGCGACAGTCCCCGTCGAAAGGCTTCCCTCCGCACCATCTGTGCCCCGCGGGGCAGGCTGGCCATAGAGCGGAAAGACAGGATGCTTGACCGAGAGCGGCCCGGAGCTCGGTAGGTTTGTCAGAGAGACCTTTCTCCAGGAGCTCCAGAGCACCTTCTCGCCCCCCCCCGCTAGTCGCGATGTTGTTGACCCAGACCTCGGTGTTGGTGCTGAGCATGCTCACGCAGTCTCGCCACGGGGTCTCTCCCGGCCCAGGCGTGAGGCAGGTGTAAGAGCCGGGGGGGCAGCACCAAGTCTGGACATAAGTTTGGGCGCTCTCGAGGGTCAATGTTGTCGTGCAGGCCGTCGTCCAGCCGCTGATGCATGCGGTGCCTGGGTAGGCCATGCTCGCCACGTCGCCTGGGTTGGATGCGTCTTAGCGGCATCCCGGACCACGATCTGGAGGGTTGCTTACTGAACGTCCCAGACGGTCGCCAAATCTCGTTGTAGCTCTTTGGGAAACATTGTGTCGGCAGCGTGGCCTTGGTCTCCACGACTACCTGGTCTCCCAGACATTCGGCGCCGGAAACCAACTCCTCGGGCTTGTACTGGCATCGGATGTCCGCAGAGCAGGCACCGTCGGGAGGTGTGAATGGCGTGGTCTGGGGTTCCAGGGAAAGAACCTTGGTTTGTTGAAAGCCTCCAGGGGTGAATGTGAGCGTTGCAATCAACGGCTCGTAGGCCGTTGTCGAAACCATGGAGACCTTGCTGCTTGGAAGGGCCGCTCTAGCTGTTGTTGATTCTGGACAGTGAGCCTATTCGACAGACTCCTGATATTAGTAAGGTGTGAAGAGAGGTTTTCAAAAGGGCGCCGAGAAGAGGGAAATAGACGGGCTTTACATTATTCAAGCGGCCTTCCGGCAGCCAAAACCATTCGGGCCAAGGAACATCGTTATCTAGCTGCATATGCTGTGCTTCGTCGGCAGCGGCTGAGCCTTATAAGAGTGACACAGGCGGACGCAAGCGATACGATGGAATCTTCTATAGCCCTTCCCATCAGAATCAATACCAGTTAATAGTGATTCAGCTTTCCGAAAGAAGGGATTCTTCTAGACTCTTGTGTTTCTCGCGTGCTTTGCTCTATTCCGAACGTCACTGAATGATAGACACCAAACGTTTTCCGAGGTTCAAGCAGCAAGCCATCGGGCGGGGGTTTGAACAGTCTTTTGATGCCCAAAGCTCTATTTTATGAAGTTGTACGCTTCTTTGGAAGTTATTTTGTCATTAATTCAACTGTGAAGGCTGACTTTCCGTTTGCATGCCCACCCAATATCGTGATCCCCGTCCAGTTAGCCTCGCGCGATGCTCTGGATGGAAGATACATGTTTCCCGCGAGATGCGCAAGCATTGTGCATCTACCGCGGCTGATTTCAAGAATCTTAAAGAAACAAAAACGATAGCTCTTGAGCTCCTTATAGTAATCATGCTGGGAGTTGTTGCCTTGGGCCGGGAGAAGGATCGGAGAGGCCCACTTAGATGCAGACGCAGTCATATGGAGCAAGTTGTCGAACTTCGGGGCGGCACACGCAACCACCAACGCCTCCGTTGATGTTGGTGCACCGTTGTCCATTGACAGGGCAAGATTGCCAGTTTTGTCGTTCCACGATAGATGGATTGAATTGCGACACTGGGGAGGCCGCAGCCAGACCAGCGGCGATACCGATAACGCCGATGAGAGTTGAGAAATACATTGTAGGCGAGAGTAGAAAGGAGGCTGGCTGCCTTTGATCTGGAGGTGGATAGGGTCCGGAAGGAAGAACAACCTCTTACCTGAAATCGATCTACTGGGCATATATACTCATGCATTGGCAACAGCATCTGTTTCGTTGAACTGGCTGTAAGAGTAAGGCGGATGACTTGGATCAACGTATTAGGTGGGGCACAGCGAGTCGCTGCGTCCCTTCTGGTTGCTTTCTCATATTGGAAAAATGGACTGATGCTCTGAAGATCGAAGTGAACTTTCTATCAATCAATATTCGGCGGGATCAAGCTATTCGGGACAAGTGGCTTAGGTCCGGGTTTGTGACAGGTCCGGATCCCCGGATGGCATGTTTTTCTCAGACCGTAGGTCGAGTTGTGTGATTGAGCAATTCGGCCCTGAGACTAAGGAGAAAGGGACATCGCAACCTCTGAAAAGTATAAAGGAGTCGAAGACGCCGCTTCCAGTTTCCGGTGAAGTGGAACGAGGGTGGAACTCCACGGTCGGAGACCTCGGATGTCCACGCACTTCCCAAGCGAGAGCAACAGTGCGACTTACAAATTTTAGAGAGTAGGGGGATAAATGTTAACAAATTCTATCATCTAATCGAGTCGCAGGTTGTGCTGCATCGGCAAGATGGCAGCAAAGACGCGACGTAGCAGTAGAATGGTGGACTGCAGGACGTAGATAGTTCCTAATCATACATGTGTTCACTGAGGTTTTTGTTATTTACCAACTCTCTCAAGCTGCTTTGTTTGACTAAACAACCCAACAGTCTACCTGAATTTTGACAGGGCAAAAACCGCTCGCATCGTGGCTGGTCATCATCTCACTTGCAGTAGGAGGAGGATGTGCAGTTGATAGTGTGGGTTATGTGTGTTGTGCAATTTATGAATGAGCACAAGGACGGAATCCACAACCGACAGTGGGCCGTGCGCGAACTCCGGCTCGTCAACCGTTAAAGCGGACCCTTATCGGGGGCGGGGTGGTTCGATAAGGATTTTTTTGCGACCGAAAATGTTTGCACAGGCGGGAATCTAGACGACACCGGCTTCCATCGTCTCCCACAGTTACTCCCGACGGATTGGAATACGACAAGCACCATGTCGACTCCAACTCTTGCCGAGAAGCTGGACAAGATCCGGTCTCCGGGTCTCCAGAGCCAGAAGAGAGTAAGACCTCCCCCCCCCCTCACCGACTCACTCATCCGTCGCCTGGGTACTATTGCTAACGCAGTTGGCAGACGGCGGTAGTCCTTGATGCGGTCGACACAACGTTGAAGGAACAGAACGCCCAGCCTACACCGACCGGCTACTTCGCCGCCCTTCTCGCCCTCCTTACCCAGGCTGTTGAGAGCGGCAACGTCAGCTCCGACACGACGACTTCCGTTGTCTACCTCCTCGACATCATCACCCCGTTCGCGCCCCATCCTCTCCTCCGCGCCAAGTTCACTCAAATCCTCACCTCGCTCGCCCCCGTACTCCTCCAGCAAGATGCCGAAGCCCTCCTCTTGCGATCGTCTATCGGATGTCTCGAGTCTCTGCTCCTCGCACAGGACTCGGGTGCATGGGAGCTTGGCGTCACCCAGATCGGTCCCCGCAGAGCCGTCGCTGGTCTACTGAATCTCTCTCTCGAGCAACGCCCCAAGATCCGAAAGAGGGCGCAGGAAGCGCTGCGAAATGTTCTCAAGAACCCTCCTCCGAGTCCCTCGCTTGACCACCCGGCCGCCGACATGTGCGCCCACACCGCTCTTGCCAACCTCGAGGATATCGCCGGAAAGGCTGCGCAAGCGAGAAAGCAGAAGGGGGCCGAGTCGGCACACGATCCCGCCCTTATCCACTCGCTTCAGCTGATCAAGACCATTGCGTCTGCTAGCGGAGGCTGGCCCAGCAAGAAGATCGAGTCTCTGTGCGAGCTGCTGCTCGGGATCTCGAGGTCGGGCAACGAGTACATGACTATGGCCACTTTCGAGATTTTCGAAATGATCTTTGAAGGCATGGCCGACGAGGTCGCCTCTGCCAAGCTTCCGCGACTTATGGAGATCATCTCCGAGCTGCGGCCCGCCGCAAACGACACACAGCTGATCCCGCCTTGGCTGGCCATCCTCTCCAGAGGATACGACGTTTCCGCACAGATCGAGCCCGAAGATGTTTTCCAGAACCTGCCCGAGATCTTCTCCATGGTCGCCCAATACCTAGAGTCGCCCGCCCACAACATCCGAATTTCCGCCTCCGAGTGCCTGGTTTCCTTCATGGCGAACTGCATTCCCAAGCAGGTGATTCTCGAGCCTTCCATCTACGACGAGAAAACGCTGGACAAGATTGCCAAGATCGCCGAGTCCCTGCTCAGTGTCAAGTACCAGCAGGCCTGGATGGAAAGTTTCAACGTCTTTGGATCCATGTTCGACTCCCTGAGATGGCGAGCACACCCGATGATGCTCAACATCATCAAGGCCGTTGGAGAGCTCCGTGGCAGCGACTCGTTCCAGGGCAAGAAGGAGGCCGACGAAGTCATCGGAAAGGCCGTCCGCGCCATGGGCCCGGAGGCAGTCATGTCTATCCTGCCTCTGAACATCGCTAAGCCCGCGAAGGGTCAGCAGGGCCGCGCGTGGATGTTCCCCATCCTCCGCGACTATGTCAGCAACACCAACCTTGCTCATTTCCGTCAAGAGATGGTTCCCCTGAGTGAGCTCATGTTCCAGCGGGTGTTGGACCACGGCAAGGCGGAGAAGACTATGGAAGTCAAGATCTTCGAGACCCTTGTTCAACAGATCTGGGCGACTCTGCCTGGTTACTGCGATCTCCCCCTTGATGTGACAGAGACTTTTGATCAGTCCTTCGCCGAGCTTCTCGCAAACATTCTCTACAAGCAGGTCGAATTGCGTTGGGAGGTCTGCCGTGCGCTCAAGATTCTCATTGAGTCCAACCAGGCTATTGCCACCATCGAGGACGACGGCGAGGAGGATCTGGTTCTCCAGAGCCGTGTTTCCAGAGCGGTTGCCAAGAAGAACCTGGAGCACCTGGGCAGCTTCGCCGGCAACATGCTTGCTGTTCTGTTCAACGTCTACACCCAGACTCTGCCTCAATCAAGAGGTCCTATCCTCCTCACAATCAACGCCTTCCTCAGCGTTACCCCCGAAAAGGAGCTTATCGACACTTTTGATCGAGTCAGCAAGATGCTCGCAGAGGAGCTGCAGCAGACTGCCAACCAGGAGAAGCCTAAGCAGCAGCAAAAGCAGGGTGCGATGCCCTCAACGAGCAACACTCTGATGGACCTGATCATCACCATCGCCATCTACCTTCCTCGCGAGAGCTACACCGCCCTTTTCGAGATCGCCTCCGTCGTCATCTTCAAGGAGAACGAGCCGCAGTTGCAGAAGAAGGCCTACAAGTTGGTGCCCCGCCTTACCGAGTCCGAAACTGGCAAGCTGGCGCTCCAAGCACGCAGCGACGAGTTGCAGCAGATGTTCCTGACGAGCGCCGAAAAGGTGTCGGCTCCTGCTCGCAGAGAACGCCTGGGTGCCCTGTCTGCGCTCCTTCCCTACATCCCTGACACATCCCTTCACTTCATACCCTCCATCCTTAGCGAGGTCGTCATCTGCTGCAAAGAGAACAACGAACGCGCCAGAGAGGCCGCATACGACCTCTTGGTTCAGATCGGTCACCGCATGGAGGCGGCAAACGGCGTTCCCATCGACAATACCAAGGTTCCTCACATGCCTGAGGGCGCGCCCGCCGGCAAGGCCAGTCTCGAAGAGTTCCTCACCATGGTCAGTGCCGGTCTCGTTGGTAGCACCCCCCACATGATCTCGGCATCTATTACCGCCCTCAGCCGTGTTCTCTATGAGTTCAGAAGATCCTTGACCACCGAGACCCTGGCCGACCTTGTCCAAACTATGGACCTCTTCCTGACCTCCAACAACCGCGAGATCGTCAAGAGTGTCCTGGGTTTCGTCAAGATCTGCGTCGTCAGTCTCCCCTCCGAACTCGTGATCCCTCGTCTGTCTTCCCTGGTGCCCAACCTCATCATTTGGAGCCACGAACACAAGGGTCACTTCAAGAGTAAAGTCAGGCACATCCTGGAACGCATGGTGCGCAAGTTCGGGTTCGACCTCGTCAACCAGAACTGCCCCGAGAGCGACAGGAAGCTCATCGTCAACATCCGCAAGACCAAGGAGCGCAGCAAGAAGAAGAAGGACGCCGCCAAACAAGCCGGCGAGGAGAGCGACGAGGAGGAGGGACGACAGGGACGCAAGTTCGACAATGAGCTCGACCAAGCCCTTTACAGCAGTGACTCGGACGGTTCCGACGACGAGTCCGACGATGAGGGCGCGGCCGCAGGCCCTAAGGGCAAGCGCAACAATAGGAAGGGCGGCAACACATACATCGTTGAGGATGACGACGAGCCACTCGACCTGCTCGACCGCAACGCCCTGGCCAACATTTCATCCACCAAGCCCGTCAAGATGCGCAAGCCTACCAAGACCAAGGCCCGCACCGATCTCGACGGCAAGCTGATTCTCGGCAAGGACGACGATGAGGCGATGGAGGTCGACGGCGCCGAGAACGGCGGCTCCGGAGTCAACGCTTACGTCGCCGCACTCAAGGGCAAGGACGTCGCCAAGCGGGGTCTGCGCGGCAAGCTCAAGTTCAGCAACAAGCGCGGACAGGACGACGAGGAGATGGAGGACTTGGATGAGGGCGACGCTGCGGCTGTCAAGGCCCAGGTCGACAAGAGCCGAGGAGGCGGCAAGCCCTTCCGCGGCGGACGCGGTGGCCAGGACCGTGGCGGCCGTGGCGGCCGTGGCGGTAGCCGAGGCGGTGGCCGCGGTGGCAAGGGTGGCATCGCCGCTGGCCGTAAGGGACTCGGCGAGGACCGGAGAAGGGGAGGACCCACGTCGAGCGGCGGCGTCAACAAGGGCCGGAGAGGTGGCGGGCGCAGATGAGAAAAGAGTGTGTAAAGGTTGTTTCTTGAAATTTAGTGTGATTATACCCATTCAATGAGGTTTAACAAGCGACCCCGAGTTGAAAGGGAAAGGGTTTCGAAAACGTCGGCGTCCTGTTCCGGTACGGTAGATAGAGAAAAAGAAATTGGCATTTACAATGAACGACTGGGATAGTATGTATATATAAGTATATATATGCATGGTGGTAGCGGCGTGTCAATTGTCTAGTAGCGTCATGGTGGGCTCGTTTCGATGCGTCTCTGTTTCGACTCTCGGCATGCTTCAAACCCAGACCAGCAGGGGACTTTTCCCCTATGCGTTGTTTAGTATGGTACCCGAGGCTCCCTTCTCTGCATGAATAAAAAAGCTTTGACACAAGACAAGAAAAAACACCACTCTTTTGAAGCTCCCTGGTGATGATGGGAAGAGAGAGAGAGAGAGAACAGAAAAGTACATCGTGATGGAACCCTTATACAACCCGAAACTCCGGACCCCGCACTCCCGACGGGTGTTTCTGTTTGCTACTGCTACCGGCTGCGTGCGTGCCCCCTATCTGAACTTGCTGTAAATGACGGCGATGATGAGGAGAACGAGAATGGTGATGATGGAAATGGTGATCACCCGATTGGTAGCCATCCTTACACACAAAATGTCAGCTTTCTTCTATGGTCTTCTTTTCAGTCTTGACGACGGGGTCTTATAGGGGCCGATGTTTACCTACGTGCCATCCCCCGCAACGTCTTGACGCTGCGGTCCACGTAGCCCTCGCTCTCGAGCAGGCGGTCGTGGGTGTGCTGGATGGTCTCGCGCTGGGTGTGCAGGTCGCCAAGGATGCTGGCGCCGATGCCCTCGGTCTCGTTGGCGAGGGCCTGGCTGGCCTTGAGCCGCTGCGTGGACCTGTCGAGGCGGTCGGTGCCCGACAGCAGCTGCTGGCGCTGCTCGAGCTGGACGTCCTGTCCGCTGCCCGAGGGGTTGTCGGTGTAGCGGGCGCCGAAGAGGGCGGCGCGGTCGTCGGCGAGGGAGCGCAGCTTGCGCTTGTGGGCGTCGATGTCGGACTCGTGGTTACGGAAGCGGGCATTGATCTTGGAGCGCAGGGTGGTGGGGATGTTGGCCTTCTCGAGGCGCATCTGGGCGAGCAGCTCGTCGGCTTCCTCAAGGGCGCGCTCGGCGGACGAGAGAGCCGCCTTGCGTGGCTCGCCCGTCAGTTCGGGGATCTGGTCGAGCTTCTGAACGAGGTCCGCCTGCACGAGCTTCAGCTCCGCTTCGTAGTCGCTGAAGCGCTCGGAGCCGGGCTCGGTATCAAGTGGGTTGGACATGGTGGCGGTTGCTGTTTGGGGGTGGAAAGGCAATCGGGGATGATGATTGGGAGGTAGAGCGGCCTCCTTTTCAGGGCGTTCGCGAAATCAAATTGAAGTCGTCTGGCGTTCGTGGCGAATATCGATGGTCGTCAATGCGGCGGTGGTGGGTCGTAGAGGCGGGAAATCCGGAAACAGTCTGGATGCAGGCGGGTTGCGTGGTGCTTGGTCGTCGTGTTGGACGTTCTTGGCCGCATGGGGTCTGCGTAAGTCAGGACCGGCCGGCCTTGGCGACATCATGCTCCCGAGTGGCTGGTGCACCAATCGGATAGAGGTGAGGCGCCAGGCTCCAGCCACTGGAGCCTGAGTGGAAACTCGGCCTCAGGTCCAGACCTTTCCACGTGACCCATGTGGTCTCGGCGCCCTCCTGCCGCCGTTCGCCGCAGTTCTTTTTATGAGAGCTCGCTCTGCGCGAAACTCCGTTTCCCTCTTCTCTTCTTTTCTCTTCAAGTTGATTATTTACCCCGGCTCTAGAAGAAAACCGGCTCTGCGTCGCCAGGGAAGACAGGCACTTCGGTGTTTCCTTCCACTCGGACGCTGAGTTGAACTTTAAGCTGGGCAGACTGATGGCGTTGAATAAACGTCACGGCGCTTTTAAGAATTGGGAACTCGAACCACCGTTTTCCGATCCCGTTGAGTGTACGACATACTCTCGTATCCCAAAAGGATATCATGTGATGTGTAGTCCCGAATTTCCGCCCTTAAGGCGTCGCATAAACCTGAGTTGCATTTGCCTCGTATGGTACAATACGTCAAGTCTCGCAAGGTATCCTGAACGATGAGTTTGCGGAGGGACCCCATACCCAACGTGCAATCCTAAGGAAGTCATTTAAGGCTGCCTGCGTTTGAACAAGCCTTAATAGCCCATGTTCCTGAACCTGACAGGCAAGGGAGAGGAGTCAAGGAATGCGCTCTTGACAGCTCCGTCTGCTTCAGCAGAGCGATCACTATAACAGTCCCGATGTTACCTATGCTCAAGGCGTCCTAGGAGTTCGAGAACCAGACAGCAAGCAAAAGCGTCTCAATGTGTCGTACTCGCGCGCGTCTGGTTACGCGTCTGGCCGGCGTAGCAACTTTTGGCACGCGGGCTCTAGAGAGTTCAATTTTGGTGCCTGGCTGTCCATCGTATGTGTCGTCCAGCGCTCGCTTTCGCCTTTCGTTTTGTGCGTGTGTACGAGTCGACATGTCCTGCCTGCAGTTGTGATCATGGGAAAAAGACACCGTTTTCCATGCAAATAATCTCGTGAAATCTCTGATGATTGCTCTCTATGGACGCAAGAAATGTTGCAGAAGGAGAATCTCATACTGGATCTTCTCCCGTCCAGAAACCGGCAAAACCGAGCGGTGACCAGCCATTTTTCGAAATTTTTACCTAGCCTTGGGCCCGCCTCAGGCACAAAAACCGCCAGGCCCCACCCAAACGACCCATGGCCTGTGCACGACTGCCTGCCTGGCCGGATTTCTATAAAGAGCGCTCTCCCACCGCGTATCTTATAATTTTCTGCTTCTTTTTTCCTTATGTCGACAATACTTCAGAGAATCATTTCTATAGTATTCGACCCTTTCTTGGTTCCCTAAAGGAGCCACAGATCCCACCCTGGTTGATGATTGATATCCTCGACACCCAAGTGAAGAACTCTGGTTGCCCTCGCACTTTCCGTTAGGAAGGCGGCACCTGGACCTAGTGTCCTTTGCTGAATAGAGGGCGGTGATGATCTCGTCCCCGATTGTGGTCTTGCCTTCGGGCGCATGGTCGGGGTGGGTGTCGATGGACGTCTGACAGGCTTCTCTTTTTCGTTACTTGCTAGAGCTTGACTCTGGTAGTGAGGAAGAAGTTGCGTGAACCTTATCTGTGAACATTGCTAGTGTATCTAATGCTGAATCAAAAGTTGTCGCATTTAACCGGCGTAGAGACGCGTCTCCTGCTGCACTATGACTTTTAACCCCTGAAATATGATACCCTTGATCGAACAAGCTGCCACAGATGCTATGCTCAAACTGCAGCGGCGGTTCTGACTCATTTTGCAAATGCTGAAAATTGCTTTGCTTAAGTGCCATGCACACGTGCTCCTGGCCTTTCCTCCCATCCGCCACGCTTACATTCTGAAAGTCTGCTCCCAAGCCCCTGGTGTTAATTCAACGCCAGTGAAGCTGAAGCAGGGATGTCGCCAGCTCGTTGCGATCTTGCTTAGCCCCGACTCAACAAAATGAGGCGGACCAGCCACCTGTGGCGCCCGGATCGTGAGCCTTCGGTCGGATCCCACGAGTCCCACGACCAGGGGGGCTGGGGAGAGTCCACCTGGGGAAGGCCACAGAGGCCGGGGGGGCAGGGGTGGTCAATGCAAGCGTCATGGCGCGTAGAGTCCGGAAGAGCTGGACTGAGTTTCGTTTCATCGCATTGAGATCCGCCGGCCGAACACCCACCTGCCGACTTCTTCCCGACCAACACACCTCTTGTCCTCCGTGATCCTGTCACCGCTGCAGAACTTATCTCAAAGAGGATCGGAGGGTTACGCGCTTGCTCCTTTCCTACTGCCGGTAGACACGTGTCGATCACTTCTGCCTTTGCAGCTCTGTCTCGAGATTCCTCGCATAGGTACTCAAAGGACCAAAGGCCAAAATGCCGCCAGGTCAGCCGCTGTAAGTTTGTTTCTTTCGCTCTGAGTGTCTCGTCGGCATTCGTTTCTTGTTTGCATTTGTTAGCCATCTACCTCCTCGCCCGTTGCCTCCGCTCCCTTTACACACGCACGCAAATGCACCACGACCTCTCCTCCAATATCCCACACGCCAACAATGGCTGCCACCTCCGTCGGACCTGTCCGCTACCTGCAAGTTGCAGCTTTAGGCGCCATGGTTCATCATCCGATGGTACCACCCACAACGTTACCAGCCGGCGTCGCCTCCGCAAACTTGATACTTTGGTCCTTCCCACCCCCCCCC
>PUHP01000198.1:0-42271 GCA_006783085.1 Colletotrichum shisoi
CCCCCCCCCGCCCTACGCAACAGCTTGACGAACCCGGGCCTCCTCGGCATCTGCCGACGTCGGCAGCACGCCGAAGCCCATGCCCCTCTTCTTCTGGCTGTTCTTCGCCCGTACGTCGCCGTACTTCTCGTCGAACCGTCGAATGCTCTTGAGGCTGTCCATGTCCTCGCTGACACTAGCGGCGATCATTTTGAGCGCCTTGTCAAAGTGATCCTTCCTCAGCGTGCGCTTCGGTGGGAACACGTAGGGCGCCGGCCCCGTGTGCCTGGCGGCCTCTTCGCTCTCCTCTTGGACGGCCGTCATGGCGGCGGCGACGCAAAGGTTCTTGAGATCGGAGCCAGAGTACAGCACCGTCTTGCGCGCGATGTCGTCGACGGAGACGGAGGCGTCCAGATCCTCGCCCTTGAGGAGGATGCGGAGGATGGCGGCGCGGTCCGGCTTCAGCGGCAGGTCGACGAGGATCTTGCGCGGCAGGCGGCGGAGGACGGCGTCGTCGAGGTCGAATGGTCGGTTGGTGGCGACCATGATGAAGGCCTTTGTGTCGGACATACCGTCCCACTCACGGAGGAACTGGTTGATGGTCTCGCGGTGCGCGGCGCGGTTGCGCTGCCCGCGGGCCGCGAGGAGAGCGTCGGCCTCGTCGATGAAGATGACGAGCGGCGACAGCTTCTTGGCGAGCGAGAAGAGGGCGCGCACGTTCTTCTCGCTCTGGCCCACGTACATGTCGTTGATGCTGGCGCCGCTGACCTCGAGCATGTTGGCGCCGCTTTCCTTGGCGACGGCCTTGGCGAGAAGCGTCTTGCCCGTGCCCGGCGGCCCGTAAAGGAGGCAGCCCGGGATCCGGTCCGTAGCGAGGACGCCGTAGGTAAAGGCCTCGGGGCGGACGAGGGACAGCGACGTGAGGAGTTTGAGGTTGTTCTTGGTCTCCGCGTCGGCGTGGACGTCGTCAAACGTCGTCTTGATCTCGCTGCTGTTGACGAGGCCGCTAAGGAGCTTCTTCTCGTAGTCGTTGTAGTTACCCGACACGCGGAGGCGTTCGGGCTCGGGTTTCTGCATGTCGGAGGGGGCGGCGCTCCCGCCGGCGACGGAGGTCTTCGAGCGCGTCGGCCGGTCTTGGAGGCGGTGCATCTGGGCGGTGCTGTAGCTGCTGGACTCGACGACGTCGAAGAGCACGCGCCACGACTGGTCGGGGTCGGCGGAGCCCTGGCAGGCGTAGAAGAGGCGGGTGATGTGATAGACGTCGGCGAGGGGGAGGATGGAGGTGGCCAGGACGCGGGGGATCAGTGAGACTTCCATGTAAGAGCCCTCGGCGTCGTCGAGGAGGAACTGTGGAGGTGAGGACTTGGACACGCCGACGATGCGCAGCTTGCTCGTGTCAGGCGAGTGACCGGCGATTGTCTTCAGCATGTGCTGGATGTTCCGCAGATTCTCCTGCAGGTAGTCGTTGGCCTCGTAAATCTTCTTGGTGTTGCTGGCATTGGTAATGCGCTGAAAGTTCAGGGGCAGAGGGATAAGACACTCTTCAGCGGCGATTTCTTTCAGTGTCGATGCATATTGGTCCGAGGGGTTCTCGTTGGATGATGTGCCGACGAGCGTAACCTTCTTGCCGGCGCGCCACATCGTATCGACGATGGCGCGAAGCCTGCCGATGAGCAGCGCTCCCTCGAGCGTCATGTTGAGCTCAACGAAGTCGTCCACGTGGATGATGAGGCTCCGGTCGGGCTGCGACGTCATCTTGGAGGCCGAGTGGGCAATCTCCTCGAGGACGGCATTGATCTTGAGGTTCTCCCATCGGTCTACAGAGGGAAGAACGTAGTCCTTGGCACCCTCTTTGATCTTCTGAAGCTCGTTGTCCATGGGGCTGTTGTAGCCACCATGGACAGCGTGATCCCGAAGGTTGACCCAGGCGGCCTCGATCTCCCCGGACAGATCCTCCTCATTAGGCTTGGACGGCTCTTCGGTCTTGGCCAGTCGCCCGTTCATCTCCGCCGCACGGTATCCCAATATGGACATGGGTCCTCGCGAGTAGGCGCAATCCTGTCCGATGTAGTCGCCTACGAGCAGTGCCAACTCCTGCGCATCGAGGTGGATGAGGTCGGCCTCGACGCACGACGCAACGTGTTTCATGAGCTTCTTGGTGTGAGTTCGGCCGGTGTAGTTCGGGATGTTGACAACAGTGAGAGGTCTCTTGAGCTCTCTCCCCGCCGCGCTTGCATCCGGCTGCAGAGAGAGCTCGGCGCGCACCGCTGTGACAATCTCGCCGCGGATCCTAGGGTCAAATAGCCTAAGTCCGTCGCGCCTCGGCTTCGGCTGTCCCTCCTCGATGTATTGCTCAACCAACGACTGCAGAGCACTGTCTTGGCCAGCATCCTGTACGATATCGGCGTCGATGGTTTCGCGGGTGTGTTGCGACAAGAGGTTGGACAGGACGAACTTGTTCGAGTAACGAAGCATGTCTGCGAATTCGGTTGTCGGCAGCGGCTCGCGAGAGCTCTGCAGATTGTTCGAGGACCGCATCTCGTCGATGGAAAGGCTCAGCCACTGTGACGCCTCGGCCAGGATTCGATTCCTCCTCTCGATGGCCTCCAAATTTCCCTGGCGCAGTGCATTTTCCAGCTTTGATTCGTTCCAGGAGGCGTGGCTGAATACCAAATCCAAATCTTTCCACAGCAGATCGTGCCAGCGGGCGCCCATGTACCGTTGGTGCCAGAGATCGTTCGTGAGGGTATTGATTCGGTTCTCTGGATCGTACAACGACACACCGGTCTCAAGGAAGCTCTGCGGTAGCTTAACTGGTGGGAGCTCGTCAGCGGGCCGCGGTCTCGCAAGACGCGCTCTCGCGGAAGCGAAGGCGCCGCCCCTCGAGCGTCGAAATGCCGAGTCTGCCGAGTTGATCTCGGTCTTGTTCAAAGCATCATCTCGGCTCCTGCTGCTGGCGTCATCCTGCGGCTCGCTGGCCGGTTTCTCTGGCGGTTTCCCGTCCTCTGCGCCTTCGGACGGACTTTTCCGTAACCTATACGACGGGTGGAATTGCCGACACTGGCTGCGATGGGCGACCGACAGAGCTAACCTTGACGACGCAGAGACTCGAGAGGCTGAGGCAAGGGCCCGGGGCCCTATTGCATGCATTCGGACGGACAAGGTGGAAAATGCCAGCAATTGGCGGTTTCTTTGCATGGGAAGAGTGACCTTTCGCGCCGTCAAGCTCTTTGTGCAAGCCGCTTGCTTTGCTTAGTGAGAGCGGCGGAATCTCGGCAGAGCCTTCACCGGGCCTCACCGGTCTCCACACCGAATTGAAGTGATATCATTCGGTGGGCCCTGGACCCAGTAATATAAGATTCGGCATGCTCCGGGTTATTATCTCGGCGGATTACGATACCTACTGAATCTTCGCACAAGGCTTCGGAGTAGTGTCCACTGTCAAGTGCTCATTTGGATTGATGCCTGCAGGCAATGATAACGAGCTATATGACAAGACGGCGTCCTCCCCCAATTCCACAGGTCAGAGAAGTAACACTTATCTGAGAATGTTCTCCTCAGAAGACCAGGTCCTCTCCGTAGTCAAACAAGTCTCGATCATTAAGCGACCGCTTCACCCTTGTCCACCACTCATGCCAAGTCCTCAGTTGATCAAATAAACTCGTCGTCAGCCCCGGCATGGTCCACTGGGGTCTGAGGGAGCCTTGCCCGGATTGTGTCGAGGGTGTGCTGCGGTTGATCGCCGACACCGTCAAGAGCGGTCCTGTTGTGACCCAGTTCCTGCTGATGTCGTTGCTGATATGCTCAGACCAGGTCAGTACTGTGGTGTCCTGGACCCTGAAATCTTTGTTGTGAGCCTTCAGGCAGCGGAACAGCCTCGAGGGCGCCATGAAGGGCACGACGCCTTTGTCAAACTCAGCACCGATGTGTTCCTGAGCGCCTTCGGCAAGCAGACTGAACCATTGCAGTCTCTCCATAACGTCGTCCCATCCCTTGACGGCTCTTGGCATCAGCGAGAAAGACTCGATGGATGGCTGAAAGGCATTGAGAAGCCAGGTAATTTTCCTGAGCACGTGAACATGCTCAGCGCAAAGTGCCGGGTCCTTCACCGCCATGGCCCAGGCCAACATCGTCGTTACCAAGGCGGGGATGCAGGCGAAGCTGTCCTCGCTCACTTGACGAGCTATAGTTGACCCGGTCAATGCCAGCCCAAGCGCATCGCACAGTACGTCAAGCATTGCATAGGCCTCATGGGTAGACAGTGTGGCATGCAAAACTGCAGGGAGCATCTTCCCCAGGATGAATGGCATAATGGCGTCGTGTTTTATGGCCCCCTTCAGGAGGAGTACCTCGTTCGGCAGTCGATCTCGTTGAAGAGCCCCTTTGAAGTTGTTGAGGAAAAAGTGGAAGAGAGTGCTCGGAACTCTGCGATCGCCTTCCGCGAGCTTAAATCCATAGGACTGGATCAGGGCTGCTTGGAGATGAGGATCCTGCATGGGCGGAGAGTACTCCTTGCTCACTTCCAGGAAGAATTTCTGCACAGGGCAGATGTCTGTGCCGTGGGCCTTGATTAGAGAAACGATACTTCGAACAAACTTGACATAGCTCGGATGCTCAGACGAGTCGGTTGCCATTGCTTGGACGTCGGTCCGCATTTGGTTCATGACGGCGTTGAGCACTCTCTCAAAGTCAGCACGCATGTTTCTCTTGGAGGCGGTATCCGCTGTTCGTAGTGACTGTCGCATCCAGGACACCGCATCTGAAGGTGTTAGTGATATCATATCCGATCAAAAACAGGGTGTACTTACGTTCGAAGGAATCACGGTTGGACAGGTAACCTGGATTGACAACTAGCCCTGCATTTTTGTCGGGAACGAAAGGATATCCCTGGCGCTGTAGCTGCTGCCCGAACTGGTTTTCAAACCTCAAGCAGTGGCTTGGCTGTACGATGATCAAGAGCCACAGCTGTAAGAGACTGGTTCCAATATCCTGGTTCATGTTAACTATGCTGGTGCGCCGCATGTGGCTTTGCATCCCTCACCTCTAGGTTGATCACCGCTCCCTTCTGTGCAACCACAGAGAGAAACAGGGGAAGATACTGGCGCTGTTCCCAACTGAGCTTGTTTGGTACCTTGCCAAAAAGCCCGTACTTGGTAGGTTTAAAGACTTGCGAGAGCGCCTGCAATTAGTGAGCATGCTTCACTCCCCCCAAAAGACCTCAATGTACTTGCCATCATAGTACAACGTACAAACAGCCCGACCATGCTGCCAGAAATAACAACAGCCTGCTCGACGCAAGAATTTGGCATCGACGAGGTGCCAGGGTTTCCATGGGACTGATTTGACAATAGGCAGCGTGCCGTGGAGAGAAACACAGCGGCGAGTTCGCGATCCAGCATCTGAAACGGTTAGACCAACCATCAAGCAAAAGTGGAGGAGGAGGTTAGCCTACGAGGATAGCATCTTCCGACTCCAATGTCCTGGATGCCATACTGTCTTGGCTATCATCCGCCTCGTTGAAGACCGACTCAATCCGGCCAACAAGATGTCCGATAGTCATCAAAGATGCCCGCAGAATTGTGGACGGGAAGTCTGCTGGCAAGGTAGAGAAGTGCTGGAAGACTTGCTGTAGTTGATCTGTGCAAAGTCAGCTTGTCAGCTTGAAAATGTCGAAATACGGCCTTGATACTTACAGGGGCTTGCAGCAAGCCTAGCCAGCTCTAAACTGCCCGCATGTTGAACGACGTCCATTGAAGACTTGACGGAGAACAGCATGATTTCCATGGTGGCAGCTTTGTTGGTAACCACGATAGAGTTCATCAACTCTTCGCTGACGTTGCTACTGGCATCCTTCGGCAAGGCCAAGAATTGTTGTTGAATATCAGCCGCGGCAGAGTTGTACTGATCCAGAAGCTGCCTGAAGACATTGGTCTGCCAGTTTGCCAGTGGGGTGAACGAGGCCGCAGACTCTTCGTGCACAACAAACCGTGCTAGCTGGTTCCACGCTCGCAAATTGACCAGGCAAGCTTCCTTGTGAGAGCTGGCAGGAATAACCAGCTTCTCTAAGTTGTGGATGCCAGGGCGAAGGTCAGGTGGCGCTGCCCAGAACAGCGTACAGAGAAGATCGTGATGGTTCCTGAGGGCGGCCAAATCATGCTGGTAGACGTCCTGCTCCTTGGAGTATTGTCGGTCATGGTTCGGGAGCGTACGAGCGACCAAGTTTCGAATATCGTTGACCAGGCCCTTCTGCCTCAACCTCTTGATGGCCAGTGCTACGAGCTTGAGGAAAATGTGGAAGCATCGATCCTCAGGCTCGACCCGGAGTGATGGGTTGAGGTGGAGGTTGTCCAAGAACCGGGCCGAGCGAAATGCTTCTTCGTTGCGCAAGTGGGATAAGCTCTGCGAACCGAAAAAATCGAAGATAGTGCCAATGATGCCGCTGCACTTCTGCCAGCCCCACTGATCAACCAAATAATGACATCTGGATACCATTGCTCGGCAGTAGTCGTTAAAGCTGGGGGGTTGGCAAGAATTGTCCCTATACAGCTGAAAGACGCGCTTCAGCATCTGCTGGGGCAGATTCCATCCTTCCATGGGGACATGGTGTCTCCTGTCGCTCACGATAACACCGGTGTGGTCAAACTCGGTCAGTGGCAAGAGCGTAAACATGTTCTTCCAAAGTCTTTCGAATTCCTGTGCATTGACTCCGCGGACGATGCTTGGTTGAAGCATACGCGAATATGCAACATCCCAGAAAGTCATCCTTGGTATCCGAAGGCCTTCTAGGACCTTCATCAAGAGTACCCAAGCGTGTGGTACGCCTTTTTCAGAGCGAATACCACGCTCACGGTACCTCAACGTTTGAAGATCGTCGTAAAGATGTGTCACATCATCCAGTCCAATATCGAGCAGGATCTGAGTCGTGGCTTCCGTGGCTTTCCTGAGAATGGCCTCTGTGGCAAAGCTATTTGTCACCAAAGACTGTGTCTTCTGGCAAAGACGAACAGCCGATGAGAGTATGAGGACCAGATTCGATAGGACATCGACAAGCTCTGTACGCTGGCGCAAGTCAAGACCATTCTCCGAGTCCAGGCGAACCAGAAACGCCCGGGTTACATCGGAGAGGCGCGTGACAAAGGAACACGCATCAGAATCGCTAGTGAAGTTCATGGCTTTTTGAACGTAGTCAAGAACAAATCGTGCGGCCTCTTTGGCGTTGAAGCCAACTCCTGTTGATGTCGTCGGCTTGAGAATTTGATCAAGAATCCCGTCCATCAGAATGCCAAATTCGGAAGAAACTTGCTCGGTCCAAGCGTCCCAGCGAAGAACCAGCTCGCCCAGATTGAACGATATCCGAGGACGAGGATGCCATACTTTCTCTGGAAATCGGTCGTCCACGGCTGACTTGACCCGGCCGCTCCCGATGAGTGTTGTCTCGTGAAAGAATACCCCGCGATCAAGGGGGAATGTCTCGAAGTGCTGTGTGTAGTGTGTGCCAAAGGGACCAAGCCCGAGAAGTTGGCTGTCGTTCGAGACGGATTTGGGGGGCTCGAATAGGGTCAACGGCTCCGTGGTCGGCAGCGGATCATCTGCGTGACGGAAGTGGGCAGCAGCAACGTTGGTCCGGAACGGCTGAACGGACTTCCTGGGACGCTTCGGACGGGGCTTTGGGATGACTGGTGGCTCAGGGGAAGAGATTCCAGTAGCAAAGCTATGCCCCGAAACAACCGAACATACATCGTCCATGAAGCAGTCCACATACGCGCTTTTTGAGGACAGAGACTGCGTCTGAGCACGCCGGAAAAGAACATCAAGAGCACGTTTCTTTGCATGGAATCCGATTCTCCCCTGCTGCTCAGTCAGGTCTGTTTCAAGCTGCGCCGGTCGGTTTGCTGTCTCTTGAGTGCGGTGACTTGTAGTTGAATGGCTCCGTGACATTTGGCGTGCCTGGACACGTGCTTTAGGCAAGGCTGTCGAAGATGCTGAGCCCTCACGACGATGTTGATCAGCGTGCGTATCAGCCCGGGTCTTAGACAAAGACACCGCACCGCGATCAAAGACGTTCAGGGCCAGCTGGGTAAGCGGCCGTCTCCCCGCCGATTGGGTCTGGCTTTTGCTCTGCAACCCCCGACGAGGCTGTATTCTGCCTCCCTTCCACTTTTGTAGCACTGTACCGGCATCAACGTTGTCTCTTCGCGTGGCAAGACGTATCGTTTTGTTCGTAGGGCTGGTTCGTCCAAGGTGACGCTTGTTCTGAGCCGTTCGGGCTGCGACCTTAAGAAAGTTCGGCGCGTCTGGTTCAATAACATCCAAGATGCTCAACCTTGGCGGTGTTTTCGCATTGTCAGCAGACCGAGAGTAGACTGGTGTCGATCCAAGACTCTTCGCCCAAGGATTAATACGTGAGCCTTTTGAATATCTTTTGGCCGTTTTGGCAGATCTTCCCAGTTTCTTGGGCTGATTACCCAGCGCCGTGCAGTTCCTTTTCTGTCGTTTGTCGGTTTGTTGAAAGTCTTTCAAACTCAACTGGCGCTTTCGACTTGGAAGCATGGGGTCAACTTGGTCATCTTCGACAACAGACCCACTTCCATCAGCATCGATGATTTCAGCTACAGAGCTTTCGGAAGGTAGAGGAGCTTGGACAGTAGAAGCACGACGCGTAGGCGTCGGTGCCGGCGCATCATCATCATCGTCCGAGTCGTCAAAGATGAAAGCTGCCGCTGTGTTTGATGCCGAACGACCAATTCGCCGAACCGCAACACCCTTTCTCTGTGTCTTCTCGGGTGAAATATCGTGCCGCTGATGTTGAGTAGACTTGGGTCGGTTTGCTTGTTGATCGAGCCTGAGCCAGGATGCCGGAAGAACCCCTCGCATTCTTCGTCCGACATTTTTGACGACCTCTGCACCGGCCTCCGACTCGTTTCCGGACATGTCCACGCCCCGGTGCCCAGGGTCATCACCCTCTTCAGCTTCGGATTCATCCTCCATGGTCAGGTCGAACGCTGCCGGATGTGCGCCAATGGAATGATGTCTCTCGGGTTCCACAGAGGGTCCCATATTGCCGTTCGCGGTAGACTGGTTGTCGTCCTCCTCGGCAAAGGGGTCTGGAAGGTCGCTCACCTGCGGCGACGCTATGGGCTCTGTCAGTGGATTGATGGTGTTGTCTTGTATCTGTGGTGACGAAGACGGAGAAGACAACAAGCCGTAGATCTCATCATATTGCTGGAACGCCGGACGCGATGGTGACTGGGTGTCTGGTATTGTCTGCTTCACCACTTTCGAGTTGGATGCTACACGTCTTCCAGGCCTACGTTTCTTCGCCGATCGGTTTGAAACTAGGTTGCGGTGAATCTCGTCGAGCGAAGGCAGGTCATCGTAATCGGAGAGACTCGTGTTGTCGGTTTCTCCTTGACTGGGTTGGCTGCTCGGCCCGCCACGCTGCTTGGGAGATGACGTCCGTAACGGGGACGGAGACAGAGACAGTGACAACCCCCGCAGGGGATCAGAGCTCGGTGGCTCATCCATACCATTGGTTTGGCTCTCGTCGGTAGTTTCGTTTGGCGCATCTACTGTCATCCCTTGGCTGTCGTCCTCAAAGTCCTTTTCCCCAGATTCGTCGCCTGTTCTCTGTCGTCTAGGAGCCGGCTCTGTGGGCATCCTGACTGGTCGAATGCCATGTGACTTAAGGGCTTTACTGTACTGAGCGTTCTCAATAAGGTACGGGTGTTCTTGAATGGGCTTTCTCGGCCTGAACGACCGTTCATACCGCACCGCAACCTGTCTTGCCATCTCTTCGTCTCTACTGGAGCTTGTCTCCAGTAGAGCGAGGGGCCGCTGCTGAGTCCTCGCCTGGTTCAGCACCGGAATATCCACGGAAAAGACCGAACGAGCGTTGTTTGAAGATCTTGCTGGAGAGATGGCGCCAACATTGTGCCGCGCAACTAATCCTAAGACTTCGTCCTCCTGACTAGAGCTTGCGTCCCGCTGCGTGGCTAGCTGGCTTTGCTGGCTTTGCTGGCTCTTTAATTGGCTCTGCGTTGGAGAAGCAGCCTGGGACCTCGTGGGCGGGGCAAGGCTCGTATCATCGTTCTCGACCGGAAATTCGGGTTGGGGAGCTGTGATCTTGACATAGCTAGTCGATACGCTATCGTCACCAGCTAAAGGGTCGGGAGAGTCGTCGCGGTCGGTGGTCAGATACACCTGCTTGGTCCTAGCAGAAGGAGCAGCTGCTTGAGTTTCTGGCTGGTCCAATTCGAAGGGGTCTTCCAGCTCGTCTATATCTGGTAGCGAGGATAGCGGCGAAGAGGGTGACTCATCGTCGAAAGACCGAGCGATGTCATGTCTCCAGTCTGCCGATCCATGCTTCGCAGATGTGGCGGCATGCGTTCCTTGTGAAGACTCAGGGACGTCCCATATGCTCTCTCGAGTGTCTTTCGTTTGCGAGGGTTTGGTAGAGCCGTTCGAGGGAAGTTCGGGGTTCGGGGGCGACTCTAAATCCTGGCTATCGAAGTCGAACTCGTCGTCCGAATCTGGGACCTCGCCCAGTTCTTTCCAGTTTGCCATAGCATACACCGTTCATCATAAGCAGCTAAACATCGTTAAACATGACGGAGAAGGGTTTATAAAGGATTAGTGGCCAAAGGTTTTGGCTTCGTCGTTTGATACGGAAGGGCGTGGTGCACTACCTAGCAGAAGGGCCTCGAGGCATGTGCGTCGTGTGCCTACCTACTAATGTTGAAATAAACGCGTCGGGGCGGTTACTGAACGCGTTTTGGTGGGGCACGCGCCCGTAGCGGGGGGCGAGCCACTTTACGTCGGTCGGCGCAGTGTCAGACTGTGCGTACTGGCCCGGCCGGACCCGGAATTTTTGGAGACGGGCCGAGAGCTCCAGCTCAGTCGGATCTGCGCAACTTAGCTTTCCCAACTCTGATTGCATCACAATCGCCTTATACACTGTCACTTGCCACCTACGGTCTACTAAGTAGCAGTTTCGAGTGTTGGTTACATCTTACTATCGCTTGAGATATTATAGGCTGTGCGCTATCTCCAAGATGAGCTTGCGGAACATTCTACCCATCGTCATTGCTGTCGTGACCGGTGTCGGTATCTGTATGCAGTATTCCGACCTTGCGACTCGAGCAGAGGTTGCTTCTCACGATGCCGATGTCGCTGACTTCTCTAGCCACTTATACCTTGAAGCCCGGTCTTGAAGAGCAGAAGAGACTGCGCGAATCAAAGGAGGGACTTCCAGAGACCTTTCGTCCCAGCGAAACAAGAAACAACGAGGCGCAACCTCCGAACCAAACGACGCACGAACCCGGTACCGATTCGAATGGATCCTCCCGAAGTATTTGAGGTCTTTAGGAGAATAAATTGTAATCAGTAAACACATAACAAGCCATCACGAAGGTTCTCCGAAGGCGGTGAAGGGAAATGGCGACGACAGCTATCCAGACACAAACGCAGATACACTATAGGATGGAACGCCTTCAATAGAAGATGGCCGGACTGGGGTTATGGAATCTACTAGGAAGAGCTTTGCTTTGGGTGACTTGGTGTTGTGCTGAAGGTGCTGAAGATACTTTGCTCGAGACCGAGAGCTCCCGCCGGACATGGCGGCATACACAAAGTGTGCTGTCAGACAGGAAACATGCTGTCGGATAGAAGGCGTGCTGTCAGACGGAAAACATGCTGTCGGATAGAAGTTTTGATGTCAGACAGAAGGCGTGCTGTCAGACAGAAGGCGTGCTGCAAGATGGAAGGCGCGTTGAGACCCAACTCAAGACTAGTCTGAGAGTCTGCGATTTCTAATCCAAGGGTTTCCACTTATACGCGATTTCTTCGGACGGTATAGAATTTGCAAAGGATTAGACGAAAGTTTGGCAGACGTTCGGCTGGTGACGACCCAGCCTGGTCTAACTGCACCTTGATGTCAGGACCGACATGGCCTCTTAAGAGACCGGTCGCTGTCCTTGAGGTCGTCGGAATCAGACCCACTTGCATCTTCAACCTTAGGTGTAAGAAGTACACCCAGTTCACTTTGGGATGTTAATATAGAGAGAGATGACTGGCATAATGCGAAACGGACAAATGACATGCAGGGAGCGCGGTTTAACACCCCGAAAATGTTCAAAAGTTGGCTAAAGGGAACTGAGGATGTATTCCCGCAGCCCATTCTTGTTTTTGGCCATTATGTTGGAAGTCAGGACGACTCTAGAGAAACTGCCTCCCGCATTTTGTATCAAGGTAAGTGCCCTCCGAAATATCTTTCCCCTAGCGAAACCGAAGAATAGCAGCAAGGTGGTCTAAATAACAAAGGGACGAATTCGACTTAGGAGACCTCTCTCTCTAGTCTTATCCATAGTAGCACTGCGGCTTGGTTTTTGTTCAACCATAACCCGGTGTTCTTCCTCAATGCCTGACGCAGCCATCACCTGCCATCGATACCATACAAGAAGCTTAGACTGATACTGATGCGAGCAACCCTGGTGTGGTAGGAGGGCTTCAGCAATGTAAGAATCAGAACAGCCCATTTCCCGGGCTCTCATCTAGCATCATGGGCCGCTGGACTTGGGCTAGCCGTAGGCTTGGCTTAGTCAACGATGTATGGAAAGCTGAGCTAACTTCACAGGTGCAAAGGAGCATGACATCACCAGCGAAGGGGAGAAAATCGTATGAAGAAATAAGGAGATTCTCTCAACTACAAGAGGAATTAAGTAGATTTCTTGGTACACAGCTCACAAAAGAGACTTGGATTGAGCTAAGAAACCTCCCCGTTCCATCGTTCCTCTTCTATACACAGGCTCAACGCCCCGGCCCCTCGACGTGATTTGGTATTTGCGTCGCGAGTCGTTTAGTTCTTCTCCAGATCCGCAAGAATCTTCTCACCCTTCTCCTTGGCCGAGGCGAAGTCACCAACCATGTAGAAGGCACCCTCGGGAAGGTTGTCACCCTCACCGCTCAGGATGGCCTTGAAGGAGTTGATCGTCTCCTTCAGGTCAACGAGCTTACCCTCGATACCAGTGAAAACCTGGGCAACCGTGAAAGGCTGGGACAGGAAACGCTGGATCTTACGGGCACGCTCGACGGTGAGCTTGTCAGCCTCGGAAAGTTCGTCCATACCAAGAATGGCAATGATATCCTGGAGAGACTTGTACTCCTGAAGAATCTGCTGGACGCGGGTGGCAGTGTCGTAGTGGTCCTGGCCGACAATACGGGGGTCCAGCATGCGAGACTTGGAGTCGAGGGGGTCGACGGCGGGGTAGATACCCAACTCGGAGATACCACGGGACAAGACAGTGGTGGCGTCCAAGTGAGCGAAGGTGGTGGCGGGGGCAGGGTCAGTCAAATCGTCAGCAGGGACGTAGACGGCCTGGACGGAAGTAATGGATCCCTTCTTGGTAGTGGTAATGCGCTCCTGCATGCCACCCATGTCGATGGCGAGGGTGGGCTGGTAACCGACGGCGGACGGGATACGGCCCAAAAGAGCGGACACCTCGGAACCGGCCTGCGTGAAACGGAAAATGTTGTCAATGAAGAGCAACACATCCTGGCCTTCAACGTCGCGAAAGTATTCGGCGAATTTGGGGTTGTCAGTACATTCAGTCTGGATCAAGGATGGTGATTAAAGAATGAATGGTGGTTGTGGAATAGGGATGGTGGTTGTGAGAGAAGGATAGTGGTTGTCAGAGAAGGAATAGTGGCTGTGAGAGAAGGGATGGTAGTAGAGAAGGGTTGTCAAGGTACGTACTAGTCAGACCAGTAAGAGCAACACGGGCACGGGCACCGGGGGGCTCGTTCATCTGACCGAAGACCAAGGCGACCTTGGACTCGCCGTCAAGCTGAATGACGGAAGTCTCCTGCATCTCGTGGTACAGATCGTTACCCTCACGGGTACGCTCACCGACACCAGTGAAGACGGAGTAACCACCGTGGGCCTTGGCGATGTTGTTGATCAACTCCTGAATGAAGACGGTCTTTCCGACACCGGCACCACCGAAGAGACCAATCTTTCCACCACGAGCGTAGGGGGCAAGCAGATCGACGACCTTGATACCGGTGACGAGAACCTCGGCGGTGGTGGACTGGTCGATGAACGCGGGGGGCTCGGTGTGAATGGGGAGTCTCTTGTCGGTCTTGATAGGGCCACGCTCGTCAATGGGGTCACCAGTGACGTTGATGATACGGCCCAGAGTCTCGGGACCGACGGGGATGGTGATGGGGGCACCAGTGTCGGTGGCGGCGCGGCCACGGACGAGACCTTCGGTACCTGGGAAGGCGTGAGCACGAGCGCGGGTGGGAAAAAACTTTTTCTAGCGGGAGTACGAACCGTCCATGGCAATGCAGCGGACGACATTCTCACCCAAGTGTTGCTGTTGATTCATGTTAGATGAAACCAAACTTTTCGGGTTGATAATTTCGTGGCACTTCAGGTACGTACCGCGACCTCAAGAACCAGCTTCTGGTCGTTGTTTGTCGTCTCGAGGGCGTTCAGAATGGCGGGGAGCTTGGCGGTGTCGAACTTGACTGTATCCATGTGTTAGTATTGATGATCCGGCGATGAAGTCGAACCCCATGAAGGGTTTTTTCTCGGTGTCTACTAACCGTCGACGACGGCACCAATGACCTGCAGGTTCGTTGTCAGTTACCGGCTTCACCCTCGGGCCAGTGGGAGGAAGGGATGCGCGATGCCATCACTTACCTGGTAGATCTTTCCATCACCAACACCGGCAGTGCTGGCGAATCTGCTGGAGGCAGGGAGTCTGAAGGTAGAAGGCCTGATGGCGCGACGGGAAGCGGTCGCCGCGAGGGAAGGGCGAGCCGCCCGGGCAAAGGAGGAAATGCCGCTGCGAAAGGTCGGTTAGCTCAATTGGGGCCAATTGAACACAAGACGGTTCAAAAATTCCAACAGGTAGTTGGTACCAACCTCTTGAACATCTTGACAGATGAATAAGGGCGACTTCGGATGGGAGTGGAGAGGTGATGGTTGAGAGTTGGAGGAGGACTTAGGAGGAACAGTGAGCAGTTTTGCTCGGAATCTACGCTTCGTCGGTTAGAGCTTTGCTCGGGGGTATCACGTGATCGGAAATCGAGTAGGAAAAATTACCTCGCTGCGCTAGTCTCGATTCGGTTGACCTCCTCCCTCCGGGATACACCGGGTCCACGTTCGGGTTCGTTTGGAGACTGGGAGCTTCACTCAGGAAATGAATGGAAACTTTTTTTTTGGCCTGGCTCGAACCGCCAAAACATGCCTGAAATAATTAGAAGACACCACTTGGTGTGGAGACTGCGGGTGAATCTTTGGCTCTTGTGGCCTTTCCCAGGTTTCCAGGCATTGAAGACGCTAGCTGGGCGAAAAGAAGCCCCGGCTGTGCTCCCAGTGCCTACGTGTCCCCGATCCCCCGGGTGACGAAATCCGCCTCCCAACTGGAGTTGAGACCTCTTCAGGTCTCCTACCTGAGTCGCCATGTCCGAGCCGAGGTGCCTCCGCCGACCGACATTTAAGCGCGTCGCCTACGGATGTTCGAGACGACACCAAGTAAACAAGTGTTCCACGATCGCAGTTATAAGCCAGCTCGGAGTTTGCAATCATATATTCATGGCAAAGAATACGCTTCGAAAACTATGTTTCGCATCGGGCCAGCGTGGTTGTTAACATTCCAACATGTGTCATCATTGACGCCCTACTCCGTTAATACCATAGCAGTATATGCGCACAAGTAGGTTATGGCAGCATTATACTGAAGCAAGCGTCTTCAAGCGCCGCTCTGGCCGGCCTCTCGATACTGCTCAAAGGTGACGTCGGGGATACGAGCGCTTTGCTCAGCGTCCTCGTCCGCCATCTTTCGCTCCAACTCCAGGCGGCCATCCTTGCCCCAGTATCCGGCCTTCTCAATGCCTTTCACGCAGCCCTCGGTGATCAAGACATACGACATAGGCGCGTCAAATATTGGCTCCGCGAGGACACGTTCCATTTCCATCTTAAGGCCGCGAGCTCCAGTCTCGGCTTTGGCAGCTCGTTCGGCAATGGCATACAATGCTTTCTTGGTAAAATGCAAGCGGGAAGGGTAGGTTTCGAACAATGCGGTGTACTGCGCAACTAGCGAGTTTCGTGGCTCTGTCAGGATCCGGTAGAGATCACTCACGGACAACGGGCTTAAAGCACAGATATTGTGCACTCGGCCAATCAATTCAGGGATGAACCCGAAGGCTTGGAGATCGACCGGCGTTGTCAAGTCCAGTGGGGTGTACGTTGCTGCGGGCGCTTCCGGGTCAACATGCGGCAGATGCGAAAACAACTGACGCGGTAGATCGTGATGGTTGCCGGAAAGGCTCTGCTTGCCTCGCAGTTCGGAGCCAAAGCCCATCGACGGCTTCGAAACTCTCCGCACGACAACTTTGTCGAGACCAACAAAGGCGCCGCAGAAGACGAACAGGATGTTCGTGGTATCGATGGTGTATTGGTCGACCTTCCCCTGCGGCGGAGTGGACTGCGGGGCCGACGTCGAGCTCGATGACGTGTAGTTGGTAGTGATGGGCGGTGTTGATCGCGAAGACCGGTTGTCTTTGACGTTAATGGTCACCTTGGAACCCTCGACGAGCTTCAGCAGGGCTTGCTGGACACCTTCTCCGCCGACATCCCGGCCGTTCATGCTTTCCCTCTTGGCCAGCTTGTCGAACTCATCCAGCACGATGATGCCGTGTTCGGTTGCTTTGATGTCGTAGTTGGACTCGATCAACAGCCTCTCTACGCATGCCTCCACATCCTGCCCGATATATCCGGCCTGTGTAAAGGAGTTACAGTCGGATATCGTGAACGGCACGTTGAGCTTCTTGCTCAAAGTTCTGGCTAGCGTTAGACTTGTTTACTGGCCTGCTTCCCTGAAATCTGCTTACTCTAGGACGTACGTCTTTCCAACGCCGGTAGGGCCGATGAGTAGCAAGTTACTCTTGTCAATCTTGACCTGCGGAGGGGTCGCGGGTTCTTCGGACAGGTAAGAGCCGTCAAAGCCGGTGGAAGAACTATAGCCCTCATCCAGGTGCTGTGCAGATTCAGCGTGACCAGGAAACTCATCTTGTGGCCATTCATCATCAGCTGGGAAGCGCTGGAATGCAGAGTAACGATCTCGCTGACCTTGGGCAGGATGGATTTCACGTCTCTCGAGGATGTCTCTGTCCCGGGCATATCGCTGTCTCTCGGCCTTCTCCCTCTGGACCTTCTCCTCTTGATCCTGTTGCCTCCTCCTCCGCAGACCCTGATAATGATTGAAGATTGTGGAGCATATCGTCTTCTTCGCTCGGTCCTGCCCGACGACGTAGTCATCGACCCGCTTCTTCAGGTCCCGAGGGTAAAACTGAGGGACGCCGAAGCTGTTCTTGTTGAACATGGGACCTCGGCCAGCATCAGAAGCGGGATCATAGGTACTAGTGAAGCCAGAGTTGAAGTCTTGTGTTTGTCTCGGCGGGGTTCGAGCGAAGGAGGAAACGGAGAAGGTGCGCCTGGCGCTTGCGAGCACCAAGCAGCGAGCGCAGGTGTAGGCCTGGGGCCTAGAGGGTAGAGCCATGGTGAAGGGTGGCCGACGAAGAGACCACAGTATGAAATGGATGTCTCGAAACGAACTCGTCCGCAGCCAAAGTTTGCCGTCTGTCTGGGATCTGGAAAGCGACGGTGGTGGTAATGATGATGGGTAATCCGGTGACCGGAGGTGATGGGAGAGTGTGGCTGGTCCGATAAGCAGGCCGGATAAGGAACCTTGGCCAGAGCTGTCAGCGGCAGTGGACAGATGCGGGGTTGAGAAGCTGGAGCTCCAGCGCAGCAGCGCTTAGGAGCGGCTAAGATTGGAGAAAGCTATCCTGTAATATCTGCCATCAGCTCGGCCTTCAAGCCATGTTCCCCAGACTGCGACTAGGTGCTCGTCCCAAAGTCAATCCAAATGCACGGAGGTCTGTCTGATCTTGTCATGTCTACATACCTAGGTAGCTAGACAACTAGGGTAACTGGCATGCACCCAATTACACACACGGTCCTGTATTGATTTGCATGGCCAAAGTATTCTGTATAGCTAGCAGCACCCTTGGTGTGATTGGAGATTGAGAAATTGTCACCCAGTCTGCTAGTGCAGCGCTTGCTCTGTGACGGAGTAATTCATGCCAGATAGCTTCCGCTCTTCCTTGTTATATGCCGAGGCGCCGCCCCCTAAGACTAGGAAGCGAAGCGCCGAAACGACCAGGAACAAGAGATTTGGACATCAATGATAGCTGTTTCCGGCTCAAGGCTTGAGGCTCGAGGCGCACGGCAACTGACACCACGAGACAAAGAGGGTCGTGATAAGGTGGCCTCTGTCCGCTGCAACGGCCCCGACGCGTCCTTGAAGTTCAACGTGTTTTCGGTCCGAGTGATTATTCTGGACCTCGCATACTCCAGCTTCAGGTCGATTTGCACAATTATAGTTGTCGGTCAGTTCATCGTGTGCTTGACACGCGCTGGTATCGATCCACCCCCAGAGTTCATGTTAGCAGTAACAGCCCCACCATGGTGCGTCCGTCGAGCAAGGGATGCAAAGCTCACCTGGTCCACGACGTATCTGTGATGGCATTTGGCCACGATAACGACAAGTCGGTCCCACTACGCCGGCGTTGTATGCTCCGACTGGTCATCCCGCCATGTTCATCAGTCCCCTTCTGACTGGTTCGCTGTTGGTACGACATGGCACTCGGTACCCTCTTTTTCCTCGGCGTAGGTAGCATGGTGAAAAGCAGGCAAGCCGGTGAGCGGCAGCGGGCTACCCTAGCACCCGAGAACACGAGGGTACCTTTAGGAGATGGCGGTCCACGGAGTTTGGTCATTCATTCCGCTTGAGTTGTTATGATTCGCTTGATGCATCTGTTGTTGAGACGCAGGCATCTTGATATTTCCAAGAAGGTGGAGGGGTGGGAGTGGCAGCAGCACATTTTTTTTTCTTCCCACGTTCCTACGTTACCTACCTTAGCGCCCTGGCGGTCCCGATGCTGCAGCAATTCTCGTTGAATTGGTCGCGCCAGACCAACCAACAAGAGGGGAGGGGGCCTGGGCCGGACTGGACTGACAGACCACTGAAAAGCTGCTGTATGAATTGGCTATGAGGGGGATAGGGGCTGCAACTCGAGAGCTGTGTTGCCCCACGACGTCATCCCATGCAATCCGTCCACGATTACATAGTACACCTTGCGCGCTCCCTCCGCTTCCATCACTTGCGTCCCATAAGGTGGAGGGAAGGTTAAGCCATCCGGTCACCCCCAAGCTCATCCCGGGCAGTGGGGGAAGTTAATCAGGCAATTGTACCTCTGTACATAGATATCGCCTTCTGGAACCTCCTCGTTTCCCATCTTCCCCCTCCAACATTGATTTATGTCCGCTTGCTACCTTTGCAAGAAACAAACGTCTGATCGAGATTTACAGGCTCGCCCATTCTTGAAGAGATTGCCACCAATCTGCGTATTCCTTGCTTAGTTCCAGACCCCTACCGATCTACGTTAGGAAAGGCGTATAATCCCCGTTTAGCTGAGGTAGGTAGGTACCCAGGTAGCTCTGCCGTCACGTACGTAGCTCTCTCCTCCCACCTTGCCTCGCCTCAACATTTTGCGCGGGGAGCTTCCATTGCTTCCAATTCACCTCCCTTTCCTCCTCTTTCTTCACCTCTCTTCACCTTACTTCTCGCCTTACCGTACCCTGCATATAACCTTTGGTCGACACCTGACGTGCTGTGTCTGCCCTACTCTAGATCGAGCCCAATCCAGACCACTGCGGTTCTGCCCCGCACTCTCAACTCCAACCTGCAACAATCTTGATCATCAATCGTCATCGTCCAGCATGGCTTCTGTCGAGAAATCGTCCAACTCAATCGCCCTGAATGGGCCTAGTGGTGCTGCAGACGGCTTCCCTACTGATGGCACTGGTGAACACTCCTCCATGTTCTCCTCACCTGGCAAGAATCATTGACTGATTTATACCAGGCGTGGTGAAGCTTGATCCTTGGCTGTCGCCATTCCAGGATTCCCTCAAGAGACGGTATGCGCGCACCCAAGATTGGATTCAGAAGATCAACGAGACCGAGGGTGGCCTCGACAAGTTCTCCAAGGTATGAAGACTATTATTGATGTCCTCTCGGAATCTTGAGCTAAACAAACCTTGACAGGGCACCTCGCTCTTCGGATTCAATGTCGACCGGGACAACAACATTATCTACAGGGAATGGGCTCCCAACGCTACCCAAGCCTTCCTGACTGGCGACTTCAGTTAGTCCTACCCACGCAGCGATTGAGTTCCTGCTAATACAGTACCAACAGACAACTGGGACAGAAACTCCCATGAAATGAAGAAGAACAATTATGGTGTATTTGAGATCACTCTCCAGGCCGTCAACGGTCAGGCTGCGATTCCCCATAACTCCAAAGTCAAGGTAGGTTCAAGTCAGAGATGCCGCTGGCAAGACTTGGGTTGACCATGAAGCAGATTTCCCTACAACTCCCCAGCGGCGAACGCGTCGACCGCCTGCCTGCGTGGATCAAATATGTGACGCAAGACTTGTCCGTTTCACCCGCGTACGATGCTCGTTTCTGGAATCCGCCTGCGTCAGAAAAGTACGAGTTCAAGCACCCGAGACCACAAAAGCCTCGAAGCGCCCGCGTGTACGAGGCTCATGTGGGAATTTCGTCGCCCGAGTTGCGAGTTGCGACATACAAGGAGTTTACGAAAAACATGCTGCCCAGAATCAGAGACCTCGGATATAACGTCATTCAGCTTATGGCTGTGATGGAGCACGCATACTATGCTAGCTTTGGCTACCAGATCAACAACTTCTTCGCTGCAAGCAGTCGTTACGGACCCCCCGAGGACCTCAAGGAGCTGGTCGATACAGCCCACAGCATGGGAATCACTGTGCTACTGGATGTTGTTCATAGTCACGCCTCCAAGAATGTACTGGACGGTATCAATGAGTTTGATGGTACAGACCATCAGTACTTCCATGAGGGAGTACGGGGTCGCCATGAGCTGTGGGACAGCAGACTCTTCAACTACGGCCACCACGAAGTGATGAGGTTCTTGCTCAGTAACTTGCGGTTCTGGATGGACGAATACCACTTTGATGGTTTCCGTTTCGATGGTGTGACAAGCATGCTGTATCTGCACCACGGTATTGGAACGTAAGTCTCGCTCCTACGGCAACCTTGAAGACTTGGATGCTAACGGGAACAGTGGTTTTTCTGGAGGTTACCACGAGTACTTTGGCTCCGACGCCGACGAAGAAGCCATTGCGTATCTGATGATCGCCAACGAGTTGCTGCACTCGCTGTATCCGGAGGTCATTACAATTGCCGAGGATGTATCTGGCATGCCAGCTCTATGCCTGCCGCTCTCTCTGGGAGGTCTTGGCTTTGATTACCGTCTGGCCATGGCCGTTCCCGACATGTGGATCAAAATCCTCAAGGAGAAGAAGGACGAAGACTGGGATATTGGCAATATCTGCTTCACTCTGACGAACCGCAGGCGTGGCGAAAAGACCATTGCGTATGCAGAAAGTCACGACCAGGCGTAAGTTTTTGCCCTTGGAGGCAAAACAAACACTAGCTAACATAATTAGGCTTGTGGGCGACAAGACACTCATGTTCCATCTTTGCGATGCCGAGATGTACACAAATATGTCGACCTTGACTCCATTGACGCCGGTCATTGACCGGGGCATGGCTCTTCACAAGATGATCCGCCTCCTGACCCACAGCCTCGGCGGCGAAGGATATCTCAACTTCGAGGGCAACGAGTTTGGCCATCCGGAATGGCTTGACTTCCCCCGTGAAGGAAACCAGAACTCGTTCTGGTATGCTCGTCGCCAGCTCAATCTTACTGACGACAAGTTGCTTCGCTACCAATTTCTCAACAGCTTCGACCGCGCCATGAACACCACGGAAGCCAAGTACGGGTGGCTGGCAGCGCCGCAAGCGTACATCTCGCTCAAGAACGAGAACGACAAGGTCATCGTCTTCGAGAGGGCAGGTGTTGTCTTCATCTTCAATTTCCACCCCACCGAGAGCTTTACGGATTACAGAATCGGCATCGAGGCGCCTGGTTCGTACAAGGTTATCCTCAACACTGACTCCAAGGACTTTGGGGGCCACGCCCGTGTTGATGAGGGCACTCGTTTCTTCACTACCCCCATGGAGTGGAACAACCGAAAGAACTGGACTCACATTTACATCCCAAGCCGATCTGCCCTGGTAAGTTTTCTACATTATTGATGCCAATTTAAAAGCTAATCAATTTGTAGGTCCTTGGCTTAGAGTCTTCCGTGTCTCAACACTCTTGATTCTGGAAGTGGACGGTTTGTAACTTGTGAAGAATCATAGAGGAGGAGGAGGAGGAGGAGGAGGAGGAGGAGGAGGAGGCAAACCAGACACACTTTAAAAAGCTGCTCCAAAGTGCTGTCATGACAAAAAGCATGTTATTTTAGAACCAATTCCAATAGATCTATCACCTGCTCGGACAAATGCAGCCGTCAAGGCAGACACCACACTGAATGATATATGTGACGCGGCATACAAAGTAGGCATATCAAGACACGAGTCACCCGACAGCAAAGCAGGAAGACGACTTCCTGTTTAGCACTAGTCGCCAATAGAACGCCCAAAAGATCATGCATCACCCAGTTCCACGCTACATGACAACGGCACAGGCGAAGGTGGTCATCGGTAGAAGTGAAGAAACAAAAGGAAAGATGCTTGGAATTCAGCTCTTTTAATACAGTATTTACACCAAGCAGATGGTTGTCCTCGAGTCACGTCGCAAGCCCCCCAGCCCATGCCAGCTCTACTAGTAGTCCTTTTATACATGGGCAAACTGCCATGGTCGAATTGTGATTGTGATTCTAAGAGACGATAGGGAAGGAGGATATCGATTAGTTGGCCTTGGGAGGAGACTGGACCATGCCCTTGCCGGAGTAGCCCTCGGAGGAGAGACCGGTGATGGGGTCGGAATTTTGGTTCTGGAGAGGGTAAAGTTAGCCATGGATCCGACACAGCATGTCGGAAGCGGCCGGCGCGCCGACAACATACCTTGAGGAACTCGTTGGAAGCCTCCTGGTATTCTTTGGTCATGGTGTCGGGGGCAGGGCCGGCGAAGAGGCGGACGGTGGCGAAGATGGCCAAGCTGGCAGCGACGGAGGCGGCAACACCCCAGAAGACGCGGGTACCCTCACCGGCGGGGGTGCCGGCGCGGGGACCGTGGGGACCAAAAGCAATCCAGTAGGCTGTTTTGAGTCAATTTGCGTTAGTTTTCATCGTCAATATCTTGCCTTTGGCTTTCTGTGGTATGATGCAATGCATATGCACCAGGGATGGGTTGGGTGGCTGTCAATTGGCGATGCAATCCAGCTGAGTCGGGCTTCCAAAAAACAATGGCAGCTTGGTTATATAGGACCCGAATCCCCGTTGCTGTTGAGAAGGCTCAATTGACGAGGTGGGAGCGAGAGAGGTGTCGTTGTGCTTTCGAGATAGTTTTCCTAAAGCACCTCCTCCCTTCCCATCTCCCTCCCTTTCCTATCTCCTTTCGGAGCATCGGACCACCTCCCTCTTTCGAACGAACGGAAAATGAAGATACGCACCGGCCTTCTTCTCCTGAAGAGTCAGCTCCGCCCAGGGGCCCTTCATGCGGTCCCTCAACGCCATCCAAAGCTCGGCCTGCTCCTGGAGGGGCATGCCCTCCCATCTCTTCTCGATGTTGGCGAGTGTCGGGTTAGAGATGGCGTGGGTGGTGGCGGCGCGGCGGATGACGGTGGTCTGCTGGGCGGCGCGCAGGCCGGCACGGGCCAGGGAAACGGTCGGGGTTCGCAACATTGTGTGGTTTTCGGTCGTGGTTTTGTCTGGGGAAGTCGTAAATCGCTAAAGGGACGGTTCGAGAGTGCGGAGGGGGCTCAATTGAGGTGACGTCGGGGGGGGGGGGGGGTTGCGGTTCGTTCGAAATGGGCCGTCGAAAGGGAAGAGAGGGTTTTTCTGGCTACCTAGAAGTTCCGGGCAATCGTATGATTGGAATTTCGATTGCAATACGCCAGCTGCGACTGGGTAGTCATGGGTCACGTGACTAAACTCTGGCCTGTGCGTTCCTCATCTCCAGTTGGAATCGCCTACACCTCGGTCTTTGGAGCCTGAGCCTTGCGGAAACCAGCCATAGCCTCCCTTCTGTAGCAAAGTGTGTTCAGTTATCGGCTCATTTCAAAGACCGCCGTTGGCTGACTGCCATTGAGACGAACTGCCTATCGGAACACGCCCGCGCGGTGGGCTGCTTGCATCGTTGCTTCTTCCATCGCTGTAAAAACCCTCTCCTGGTTCTGCGCTTCCGCTTTCCATGTTGATCCGTTGACATATTAACAACGATGATGGTAAGAAAGCGAGAGCGACGAAAAGAAGGAGGGTAACTCATAGTTCTTAGCAGCCATAGCCGATTGCTATCCGTTCAGATGTCTGGTCGTCTTCACCTCGAGAGATCGTTTCCATATTCAGTAGTGGACACGTCAGCCCCCATCTGCGTAGATGGATCTCAGATCCATCGGAACCGACACAAGTCAGGTATTGTTGGCCCCTGGACGAACTTCGCCCGATGACAGGCTCTTTTGTTCATCGTTGTATTGCCTGAAATACAACAAAAAGAGAACACAAAAAGAAAAGAAGTGAGAGAATAAAAACACACCAAACCCGTCGAGCTCAATCGCAGAATTGAGCTTAGCAACCAAAGTGAACAGGTTATCAAGTCGGTATTTCCAGCATGTGGCGATACCCAGATATCTCATTTAACCTCCCTACCAAGCCACTCGATTTACCTTTTTGCTACGGAGTCAGCTTGCTGCTAGTCAACCTCTTCCGCCTAGCACAGCACAAGTGAGCCCAGAAAACCATCACACCCAAAGCCTCGCCTCAGCCAGCCGTCACAAGATGCCCGACAAAGTCCGTCCAATGTTCTCTGGTGGCCAGAATGGGACCACACGTCTCCCTCTCCACTATAAAAAGACGTCAATTTGTGAAGTGGAATCACTAGAACAGCTGTACACAAACGACAGGCAGCATGACAAGTGAACTGGATTTCATTACCATTGCAAGCCGCCACAACGACTATACTCTCTACTGCATCACATGGGTATCAGTGTCGCAACAACTTTCCCGTCTTACATAGCCTCTTGGTCATAAACCATCATATAGGCCTTTGTCATCCTTCGTCCTGAAAGGTATCTGAGGTGGGAGGCCTCCGGCCTACTAGACGTCGTAAGACTTATTATATCCCTTTTATCATAATCATGGTGGTTCATAAGCAAGCCTAGGCGACGGCTGTATCCTTCCCGTTTACTGGAGTATTGTTGTTCCCACCTGCAGGGGCGGCCGAGGCAGGAGGTTGGTGTTGTCCGATACCGAGGACTCTCTGCAGGCTCTTCCTGATGCCTTTCCCGCCACTCTCATCTTGGTTCTCTGTCTTCTCGCCCCTGCCCAAGAAACCAAGACTCATTCTACGAGTAGCATTCTGGCCTTGGCCTTCCACCGCCGACTTCTTCCTCCGCCGCACTGCCACGATGCCGGGCTCGGCGGCCGAGGGCTTCGGAGGCCACTCGCCGTCCCGCTTCCAGCCCACAACGCAAGCCCGTATCATATCTGACAGGTTGACGGGGCACGATGGCGTAAGGGCGTGCACTATCACCTTCTCGTATAGCGACATATACACTGCGGGAGTGATGGAAGCGCGCATTGGGTTGCCCGGCGGGAGGAGTGGCGCGGAAATAGGGACGATGGTCTCTATGGGGTATGTCGTCGACGTGAGAGACGCGGCCGATTTCTGGGATTCCTTGGACTTTTGGGCCGTGAGCTCCTTGGACGGGTCCTTGGAGAGCTCGGAAGCGTCCGAGACGGCGGCCGAGGCCTCGTTGCTGGGCCGCTGCTGCAGGGAATGGGCAGGCGAGGATGGCGAGGCTGGGCCCGAGGGATGGGAAAATGAGCCGCGGAAGAACAGGCGACGAGGGGAGAGGGGGGAGAATGTTTGCGTAGGGGAGACGGGCTTGGTGCGCACGCGCACTGTCCTGGCGCCTGTCCAGGCATTGCGCCTTGCCTCGAAGCAGGCCAGGCCTTCATTCCATGCCATCTCCTCGCGGACGGCCCGCCTCCTCCGCGCACGCTTGTCCGCTACAGATGCTTTTACGGCGGCGCCGATCGCGTCGGGGTTGTCGAAGCGGAATGGGGAGAGTGACACGGGAGGGTCCTCGTCGGACAAGTCAGACACCCATTCCAGGCGAGGTTTGAAGCGCGCCAGGTCCTCCGAGACAGTGCTGTATACCGATTCCGCGTCGCTGTCGTCTCCATCTTCTTCTTCTTCCTCCTCTCCATCCTCTTCGCTCTCCATTGCCTCGATGTCCTCATCTTGTGACGACGCTGTCACTATCGCCTCTGCTCGAAGATCGGAGGTTGGTTGTTGAGCCTCTTCTACGACTTCTGTTTGGGATGGTGTCGTATCGGTTGCGGGCGTTACGTCGCCGTTCTGTGGGGGAGAGACGACGGGGGGCCAAACAAACTCCCAGTCGTTGCGGACCTTGGCGGCGAGATACTTCTTGACAGCCTCCTTCTGTTTGACCTTGTCCTTGCTGAGCAGGTCAGGATCATAATCGGGCAGGTCCAGGGCCAGAGGCTGCTGGGACATTGACAGACGGAACTTGGATAGCGGCGAGCGTGGGGACTTGTAGATCTCTGAGAACAGCATCTTGGAGGTCGAGGGGGAGGGGTGTGGAATTGTCTTTGGCGGGGGGTTGGCCGACGGCGCAAGAGGCGAGGGAGAAACGGCAGGAGGAGGCATGGGAGGCGATGTGAGAGGGGGCGGCTCGGTGGGTGTCTTTATACAACGTGCAATTGAAGCCTCGGGCAGGGCAGCCGGGGCCGTATTGGCCAAAGCTGGAGTAGCAGCGGGATGCGTAGGCGTAGACGAAGGCGTCGTAGTGGCCGTCGCGTGCGGGGTGGGCGGGTGCGGGTGCGGGTGCGGGTGCGGATGAACGTGATGGAGCTGGACCGCGCCCGTGTCTCGATCTGGGACTGGGTCTGGGACGGTGACTGGGATTGGGACTGGGACTGGGGTGGTGGCCGCGGCCGCGGATGGCCTGATGGTAGCTTCCAAGGGGGCTGGACTGTACAGTACAGAGAAGGGGGAGGATGATTGTGTAGTCTTAGGGCGTGCCACTTCCAGGCATCGTGTAATGGAGCGGCGACGGGCAGGCCAAGACGGTCCAGAACCTTTCTTTTCCCTTCCCCTCCGTGCCCTTTCTGTGTTGGGAGCAAATGGAAAGATTGAGTATAGATGGAGGAGGAGAAAGGGGAGGGGAGGGAAACGCCTGACTGCAATTGGTACTCGGGCTAAAGTACGTATGGACGGCGGCGCGACAAGAGAGGTCTAGGGGAGGAGAGGAGGCAAAAGTGACAAAGCAAGCTCGGCTTAGCGTCATGTTTTTCCCCTCGTCGACTCACCTCGATCAAATGGAGGAGCGGTGACCTCGTAGCCGGGGGTATTAGGAGGTGCAGCAGCAAGGGAAGGGTAATCTTGTTGACCGAGCACAGGAACGATGGCCGTAGATGCTACTGCTGGAGGGGCGTCAACCGGCGAATGTAACGCCATGGCTTTATGAGGGGGACAAAAGGCGAGTCGTGCGCGGCCTAGGTGTTGGTGATCGAGAACCTAAAAAGCGACGAGGATGTGAGAGGATGTGAGAGGGTGAGGAGGTCAAGGGTCCATCCAGCAACCTGCAAGGAGGCATGAAATGAAGTTCGAAACCCGAAGGCAATCCCGACTCTATTTTCTGCGACTCGCACTAGCATTGTAGTTGGGGGCACTGAGCGGGCTCAAGCCGCCAGGCCCATTAACCCCCCTCCAAAGCAAAAAAAAGAAGAAGAAGAAAAGAAAAGAAAAAAGGCTGGGTGGGTGTGGGTGGATTCCTTCCCAGAAAAAACCACGTTCGCCAATGTCACTCGCAGTCGATATGTGCCCTCTCGGCGGCTGCGCATAAGTATATACCCTGTCAGTGGACACCACCTCTGAGGATTCAGTTGAACAACATGATGATGATTGATCTTACGCCTGATTGTTTGGCATGCCATGCTTCAATGGCAAGCCCTGTTTGTCTTCGGTGCCCCCGCCGGAGGTGCATCCTGGTTCTTGTAGTTTGAAGGAAGATTCTTCTTCTCTGCATGAGACCAGCTGAGAGCTAGAAGCCTGTCAACTATCTGCGGCGGTCTGTTGATCGTCTTGCATCTTGCACAGACAACGCCCAACAACACTCACACCCCCCCCGAGTTCTTTGACTTGGAACAACGGGGGCTCAAGACCCAGCTCGGGGGCGGAGGACGTGGTTGACAGACGGCCGTCTCGTGCCGCACGTCGTTTCTGGCGACCTGCAGTATGCCGAACACTGCTTGCTGTCTGCTTGCCTCATCCTTGGCTGGGGTTGCCAAGTTGGCCTGCCTGCCTGCCTGCTTGCTTGCTTGCTTGCGTGCATCTCTATTTTCCCCGCTCTCCTCCCCTCCATCTCTTGCTTTCTTTGCTTAGGTACGTTACAAGGCGGTCCCTCTTGAGGTCGCACAGGTACACAATATGAAGAAAAACACAGTTAAAAAACATAGTATAAGTGTTATACCTAACACTAAACACATCATAAGGTTTCTTTAGAAACTTAGTATTATAGAGGCTTCTAGGCCTATAACTACCCTATTAACTAATATTGTACTTAGGTAGCTAGCTTTTATTATAACCCTAATAGGTATACTAGGGTATATTAATATCTAAAAGATATTAATATTATAATATATTAACTACTTATTTATATAAACTATTATTTAGTATATAAGTTTATATAAGATAACTTTATTAAAAATATTTACTTCTTAGATAGCTATACTTATTAGCTACTATAATCTTTTATTTAGCTTCTTATTTTATAGCCCCTATTAGATAGTTATAAACATCTAATAAGCTTAGTACCTAGTACTAATAGTAAAGAAGCTAGGCCTTTATAGACTACTTATATAAAGCTTAATTATAAGATCTAGGTCCCTAATAGACCTAGAAGTAGTAGTTTTATTATTATTTATAGTAGAGCTACTCCTCCTTAAAGAAATAGGTCTTAAAAACTAAATTTATAACGCTATAACTATATTTAAAGTTATCTTTAATATACTTAAGTTAGGATATACTATAATAGAAAATCTAAGTAAAGAGGTTAATAGTTTAAGGTAAGAGGTTATGTTTATTCAGGACGTCCTATACGCCCTTATGATAGTAATAATAGTTATGTGATGGGTGGTGGTGCCAAGGTTGGTAGGTAAGGATGGTCATAGAAGCAGGGAAGCCAGACCATGAATGTAACACAGTTCCTAAGAACACTATGTCCCTTCGAAAAGGGTCTTGCTTTCTTTGCTTGATTCCTCCATACTGTACGGATACATGTCATGCTACCATCCGTTAAGTTCCCTGCCCGCCCGCCTTCCCGGCTACTTGCAGGCGCAGATCCGGGGTTTGGTTGGCTACTGGGTTCGAATCCCACCGGGGAAGGAGGGCATGAGCTACGGATACACAGTCCACTTCGGGAACCTAAGGGACGAACAGCGAACCCGTGTTGTGCTAGGTGTAAGATGGTGACAGGAGAAGCAAACAAGCGATCAACAACGAGCTGGAAAGACCAAGATGTTGATTCTTCCCAAGACGCCCTGCCGAGTCTTGGGTTGAGCCCCCCTAAAGAAGTTGGACCACATGCCGGCAACGCACCACTCGCACATATCGGAACTAACCTTCGGGGGCATGACAAACCTCGCAGGGCTTCTCCGTCCATCGGACCCTCCAAGCAATCCAAGCGACACCAAAGCTTCGCAGGCACGCAAGGACGATCGCCAAAGCCGTTTCCTGCTTAGCTAACCCTCGGCGTGGGAATGCTCTTGGCTGATGTATCCCCTCTCTCATGCTTCCCAAGTCATCCTCCTCCTCTCCCTTCCCACATTAGCCAACATAAAACGGGGGGTTCATCTGCAGTATCCTTCGAATTGAATTGCGCAAGAGAACAATGCGGAGAAGAAAGCGATCCATCGGGAAAAGCTTCGACTTCTTTGGGAATGGTCCCGAACGGAGGACCACATGACGCCCGGATTACATAAGAACACCAGCTGCTCCAACGCGCTCCGTGGCCCACAGGGAGCGCAGATGCGGTCAGGATCGCTGGCGCCCGCTGGTTGCATCACCCCACAAACGCACCCAGGTCCTTGCGTTGAGCTCTGAAATGATGACGGGACGGCCGGCTCCGAGCCCCGAGCCCCATGCCATTTGTTTCTGATCCCATGAGCGGTAGGTGGGCTGTTCATAGCTCCGGAGAGAGTCGACCTCTATATTTTGAATGACGAAGAACCCCTCGGAACAGTACATGCATGTTATGCCATTAAAGTAAACTCTAGACCCGGTGAGTGACTTCAGCAAGCCGGAGTGCAACTCGATACCAAGCGCTGCCCACCAAAAGCGCTGCTTTTCCCACAGTAGTCCCTCAATAGTCTGCCCCAATTCCTTGTTGCGGGGCCTCGCCGCCTTTTCTGATGGAATGACAAAGGTTACGGAGAGAGGCCTCTGCCCCCTGGCCTGCTTATGCAACCTCCTCAACCATCTTGCCGGACTTCAGGCCTCCGGACACAAATACCTTGCCCGCCGGCCCTCCGAGCATCTCGTCGGGCACCGCGACCACGCTGCCCTTCTTTGAGTTGACCCAGCGGATAAACGCGACGTCGGGCTTCTCAGACTCGTTGCCTGGCGTCTCGTCGCCCACGCCTCCGCCCTTGCCCTTAGTCTTGGGGGCTTGCTTCTTCAGCAGTTTGTTGATGGTTTCCATCTACCGTCATCGATGGTTAGTATGATTTGTCCGGTAGATGATTTCAATGCCAAAGATTGCTTGCTTGCCTTGACTTCTTCATTGCGCTTGTCCGACAGGTTTCGTCGTCGACGAGCCATTTCCAGCCTTCTCATCGACAGCTCTTCCGCCGTGAACACCTTCTTTGCTTGGACCTCTATGGCCGTTGTCGTTAGCGCGTGATCTGCCAAAGAAGGATTTCAACCATTACGAGACGTACCATCTGAGAGCTTCATGTACTGCTGAGGCTCGTCCTCGAAGCGAGCACGCTGTCTTCTCGTCATTTTAGTCAGGTCGGGCGTACCCTCGCGGCTGCCGAGTTCACTATCGAGCTCCTCGGCATCCGGCTGTGCCGTCTCGTCGGCCACTTCGATTTCCTCCTCCTCGCCTTCGGCTTCATCTTCCTCGCCCTCAGCATCCTCTTCATCTTCGTCCTCGTCCTCGTCCTCATCGTCATCGTCATCGCCCGCACCCCCCACATCAATGCTCATGTTCATCGTGTTCTCGGGGTCACTGACTTCGATCTCGCTGAGCTCCTCTTCGTCATCGTCGTCGTCCTCAATAACCCTCGCCGCCGCTGGTCGTCGGGGAGTGACCTTGCCAGCCTTGGGCAGCGAGATCTTGATGGTGGGGGCGGCAGGGGTGTCCATGTCGACGTCACCATCGGCGTCCTCCTCTTCACCCTCAGCATCGACATCCATGTCGTCCTCATCTCCTTCGGCATCAGGCTCATCCATCTCCTCGTCTTCTTCCTCTTCCTCGTCGCTATCCGACTCGACAACGTAGCTCTTCTTGGGGCCGCGGTTGCGTCTCCCGGCGACAATCTCACTTCCATACGAGGCCCGGCTGTTGACCGAGATGCTGTTCTCAGTCGAGTTTCTCCCCCTACTGGTGGCCTCACGAAGCTTATTGGCGGGCACTTTCACGGTAAGGTTCAGGTGCTCGCTTCCAGGGGAAGATGGCGGGCCGCGGGAGACACCCGAGGTGCGGCCCTCTGAACGGCGGGGACGGCCAGACATGGTGCTGTTTCGTTCGCTGTCGGCCCAGTCAGTAATTTGCTCTTGGGCCTTCTTAGCCGCGGAGCGGCGAGGTCGGGAAGCCATTGTGAGATGTGGTGTGAAAGTAGTCTCTCGCCGTCTAGCTTGGCAGCGACGTCGCGATGCTCAATTCCAAGGATGCGGTTGGCGTGCTGGGCGATGTCTTGGGTGAAGAGGTTTTGGGGATCTGGTTTGAATGACGGCGGGGGGTTTTTAGGCCAAGATTGGACTTGGGAGGAGGTTGAATTAAGGTAAGTTCGGGGGCCGGATAGACAAGGAAGGGGAAAGGTGAGGTGGCACTGCTGCTAAGGAATCCGATCCCTAGATACGGGAGATGAGGTAAGGCAATCAAAGCATTTGGCCGAGATAGTAAGTTGCGCGCCAAGGTAGGTTTTTACGCCTCTTCCCTTTTATTTTTTTACTGAGTCGCACACACGTGCGGGCGCTTTTCGACTCTCCCCGATGTCCGGGTTCTCGACACGGATCTACTTTTGACGCTCTCTGACCAGGCCAACTGGATTCGTGGGCGTGCAGAGTAGATCCAGCACCTGCTGCCCAGAAACGTTGATCCGCAAACCAGATCTTTGCTTGCCTCACTTGATTCGGCGAAGTTAAACGGGTGTATAAACGATGAAAGGACCCCGGCGAGGGGCGGAAAGCTGACGATAAGGTGTGGCAGGAAGAGGAAGGTCAAGAGGCAGAAACAGAAAGGCTAAAGGGAACGTCGCATCTAAGCTTACCGAGTGATACTTCTGGGTGTGATGGACGACGGCTAGCCGCAGCGATAGAAACGCGTGCAAAGGCAACAAACGGCAAATGGGATAGTTTCCTTGGTGGCCTACTGGATCCAAGCACCGCAAGGTTACCAAGCCGAGCGTGGGCGTGGGCGGGAAAAAAAGGCGACCCCTGAACTGAGACTTCGGGAACGATTGGACCTCGTCGCCTGCGCGTGCCGTTTCTCTTCTTCTCTCCTGCGTATTTCTGCAAAAGACTTGGCTCTCTCACTCTCTCTCACACACACACACACACACTACCTCTCTCTGTGTGTGTATCTCTCTCTCCTTCGGTGTACTTCCCATGAAACCAGAACTGGGATTTGGACCGTGAGATCTCACCTACGATCGCTTCCTTGGTTTATGAGCGGCGTTGGGTCGGTGAAGGCGCCACCAGCGGCCAAAGATCGTCGGTGACGAGCGAAGGAGCAAAGTGGATGACGGGATTCGGCTGCTCGACACAGGACTGGCCGTGAAAACGGTATGAAATTGAGGGGGGAAGATGAACGACTGCGAACAAGTGAGACGATTCTCAATGAAATGCTGCCACAACATCCAGAGTCGACGCTACGTCGGACTGCGCCTTTCAGCCTTTCCTGCTTCCAACAGGCACTGAAAGTCCGCTGAAGCGCCGGATGTCGAAAACGGGGCTCCGTTCTGCTGGCCACCAAGGGCACCGTGCATCGCGGTCCCACTTCCCACCATACCTTGTACTGCATAGCACTTCATGAACGGTAGCGTACCGTGATAAGCTGCAGCCTGCTGCGCACCGTTTTGCTTGTGTGTGGCCAGTACCGTAATGAACGTCCAGCCTCCCGTTATCGAGCCGCACTCCCAGCCGAGGCATGTGGTCATAGGTGCCGAACCGCCGACAATCAACTCCCGCCTCCGGGGTGAGCCACTCACTCTATGTGTTGCGCCCGCCTGGATATTTCTCAATTCTTGGCTCTCAGCTCCATCAATATCCCTAAGAGACCCTTGCTGGGGTTCTCAATACCACAGACGCAACCATGAGCGATTCCGACGACAAAAAGAGCACCTCCGGCATTCCAGCATGGCAGCGCAACCAAAGAACGGATGCCGAACTAGAGCCGCAGCCCGAACAGCCTTCGCAGGATGCCAAACAAGATGAGCCCGCTAGCGAAGACAACCTCGAAGTCGCCCGCAAGTTCCTGCAAGATAGCGAGACCCGGGACGCGCCGAGGGAAGCAAAGGAGGCATTCCTCAAGACCAAGGGCATATCATCTGAAGATATAGAGCAGCTGTTGGGCAGCTCGGCATCTGAGCTGACACAGGAAGTAAGTCTCTCTATACCGTACGCGACATGCACCTGGTCATAACTGATAGCATAGTACCAGCCCAACCAAACGGAACAGCAAGCACCGAAAAGCTTGACACAAGTAGCGACAACGACACCTGTACCACGAACAGCACCAACACCACCGCCCAACACCGAAGTCTCCATCCCTCGCCAAACAGACCAACCCCCAGTCGTTACATATCCCGAGTTCCTCACGAAGCCGACTCGTCCCCCGCCGCTGATCACGGCCAACGGCATCTTCAACACCCTCTACGCCTTCGCCGGTCTCTCCACCTTCCTCTACGGTACGAGCAAATATCTCGTGGCGCCCATGGTTGAGAACCTCACCGAGGCGCGCTGCGATCTCCACAGCACCACATCCAAAAATCTTGCCAAGATCATTGAGAAGCTCGAGGGCACCGTCTCCGAGGTCCCCGCCGCCGCCAAGTCCTCCGCCACGAACGCGGAAGCATACAAGGACGACGCGAGCAGCGTCGGCGCCGACGACCCTACCGAAATGTTCCACCGCGACATCGGCACGCAGACGTCGATCCCTTCGACGCCCAGGTTTGGCGAGCCCGGCTTCGGGACGACGGCGACGGCGGAAGATAAAAACAAGTCTGCGAGCGAGAGGCATGCTGATAAGCTCACGCGGCTCAAGAGCTCGGCGGACGTGCTCAGGACGACGGTAGTCTCGGATGCCGATGACCTCGCGGACCTCAAGTCCAAGATGGACGTGCTCAAGGACGACCTCGTACAACTGGCGTACCCGAGCCCGCAGGACTACGGCGGCTACTCGATCTACGGTGGTACACGCAAGAACGAGCCCGAAGACGAGATCAAGAAGGCGAGGGACAACATTCGGAGGGTCAAGGGCGTGTTGCTTAGCACGAGGAATTTCCCAGCCTCGGCGAGGTGATGCCGAGGCGTGGTGTTTTGTCTATTTGGCCGGGCTTGGATATCGTGGGAAACTCCGGGAACGGCTGCATGATAATCAGGGGGACTGTGTACCATACAATGAATGAATATGACGGAAATCGACGACTTCGTTTTGTTCGACAATGCGGTTTTCGCGCGATCCCAAAGCACCAATGCGCTCGATGCCTTTATGAGGTCACCTTTTACATCGACAGCACTTCTAAGGACGAAGCAAGAGACCTATCTGCACGTAGATCCAAGAATTGTCGGCAGCCGCTACTCCCTCCACGACAGGTGGAACAAGGGTATAGCTACGTCCAAAGAGGCCAAAGAGATACTCTCATTGTAGGAAAGTTCCCGTTTGCCTCTCTATCCTGTCCTTTGCAGACCATGACCTCCCCCTGCGCGATGACCGTTGGGGATACTTCTCTGCAGGTAAACACGGTGCCCAACGATACAGTGATACAGTAGGTCGTCTTGCGAAAAGCTTAGTGGATCTCCACACCGTTATACCATTGTGGCGAAAGTCTCCCAAAGACACATTGACTCTTTCACGATCCACCCATGCTACGTACCGCGACATACTGATAGTCTGCTTCTAGCGTAAATTGAAACCCAAAGTGCATTAGTGCATAGCCGAGTGCCCATCGTAACGATCACCATCGACTTTTCATCGTCAATATACAGATCCTGTCTGTTCGTAGAAAAGCAAACACCCTCCCTTATATCACTGCTTGCTCTCCACGCGCGTCCCCTCGCTGTCCTTCCCACTGGTGGGAGGAATGCGTACCAACTCGAAGACGCGCTTCCACGAAGAGACGTTGATGTGCTCAAAGTTTCGGTTCTCCGCCACTTGCTGCTCCTGATACCAGTCTAGGGTCGGTTTGAACGTGTAGGGGTACGCCTTACGCTTGTCCCGTCTGTCAAGATTCACCACCCACTTGTAGAACAGGTTCTCGCACCGGCTGTGCCGAATCGGTCTGCAAACGCGGGGCGGATGAAAGATGATCTTGCCATCGCTGTTGTGGTTCTGAGGACGGACGATCGGATCGATGTCCATCCCATCTGGCGTGGTGGGCCTTCTCGGGGCAGGCGCGGCACCGGGATAGATTTTGTGAAAACCCCTCGAGGAAAGAAGATGTTCGATTGCGGGAAGATATCCCTTGACATCTCTCATCATGGCCTCCAGGTTGGCCAAGGTCACATCGATCGGCGAGGTGTACTCGGTGGGGACTGAATCGAAACCTCCAATCCAGACCTGCTTCAAATCAAGACCTCGATGCTTGGCTGCCCCCTTTTCTCGTATCATCCCGATGAGATGCTGTTGGGGCGAGGTGAGCTGGGACTCGTAAAAGCGGTCTCCCGCGGGAAACCGGTCCTTGGCTGCAATGTCCCAGATGAGGAGCTCTGTCCCTTCCCACGGCCTGTGAGGTGCCTGAACTCGCCAGATGGCGAGCCACGGGTGACGGGTGGGTGGTTTACATTGGGAATCTTCGTCTGGAGTGTAGAACAAGGTAAAGTAGGTGTTGAAGACAGGTGGCCCATGTACGTCGCTCGGTGGTCGGAAGCCGGGCAAGAACTGGGTGAAGAACGGCCAGGGAAACTCCAACCATCTCTCAAACGTGGCAAAGTTCCGATGGAAATCTCCGTATGAGTCAGCAGTATCGGCGATATCTTTGAAGTAAGAAACTGGGAAGCCGTACAGCTTCGCAAACGGGCACCACCTGGCTTTGTCACACTCCTTTGCCAGCTCCATCAACTTGGTGGAAAAGAAGTGAGCAGCCAATCCACCGAGCATCTTGGTTGCACCATCGTGGGGTTGACGGGGATGGTCGGGGTCGCTTGCAGTAGGTTCCAAAAGAGGAGCGTCGCCCCTTGGCTCGGCTCCCGGATCGCGCCCTGCACCCGGAGGGTAAAAGGGAATGTCGCAGGTTTTGATGAAATGACTGGTGTCGGAACTGCCGTCGGTACCTAGGACATGGAACTTCCGGAACTGATCGAACCGAGTTTGTGACCAGCAGCCGAACCAATTCACCAGGCTTTGCTCATCGTTGGCATCGATGGATTGGTCAGCGAGGACGATGGGCTCGAGCTGCTCGTCCGGCACAATGCTGGTCTGAGCAGGTAACCGAAGTCCGTCAACAATAGCCCAAGTTTTAAAGCGAGCCGCGCAGTCTTCCTTGCTCAGGCCTGCCTTACATACTACCTGTTCTCGCTCTGCGTCAGACCGATGGCGCTTCTTATCACCCTCTGTCAACAACATATCGCGATAATTGGACCTCTCGAATGCGAGATCTCGTAGGTAGTCGACTATGTTTGCAGCGGCTACAATCTTTTGGTTGTTATAAGGTTTGTCATGCGTTTTCTTGTACCATTCAAAGAGTTGTTGAGCACGTCTTGGCTCCGACACCAGGAAGCTGGGCGTCACCAGTATCGCGTTGCCATGGGGGAAAAACCTCGTCAATTCAACTTTGCCTGGTTCCGTCTGGTGATGCATGGACCGGATGGAAGGATACAAAGGGTGCTGCTGAAGTGACTCCCCAATGCACCAGAACACGTAAGCTGCACTCTTGCTGTGAGTCAGTAGCCTGAGCAGGCCAGGGAACTGTCGGAGAGTATCAGTGGCTGCCTCGTGAACAATGATGACTCCTTGCGCGACAATCTTCGGATTGGTAAAGGCGGCCCAATCGCCAGCAGTCTTGGTGGAAAACACCCTGCAAGAGGGATTTTCCACATGAAGCCACTCGCTCACAGCATCGAGCAAGAGCTTTCTGGACGGAGGGAACGCCAGGTAGAAGTTGTGGTGTATGTCTCGCATTCCAGGTGATAGAAGTTGACGGTAGTTGAGACGGAGCAGATCCCGAAAGATTGTACTGCGTGGCTCTGTTGACAGTGGAGCCCATCTCCTTTTCGCTGGCAGGGGCTTCGTGGCAATTGACTGCGGTTTGAATATGGCATATCTCAACGTGACGGTTGCCGGGTTGCTGACTTCGGCTTCAGCTATCACCTTCTTCCAATCCTCACAGTCGGCGGGGTAGATGATGATGAGGAACTCTTCGTGGAAGCAGGCAACCCCGAAAGGACCTAATCTTAGCCGTTCAGCGGCTCTGCTGATGATTTCTTGGTCGCTCGCCAGTGTCGGTCGGACGGCCCCGTGTGACAGGTTCTGCCCAACGATCGACCCTCTTTGGGAGGTAAAAGTAAGGGCATTCAAGGTCCTGCTGAAATGGAGTGAATCCTTGTTGACGAAGTGTGAGTGCCATGGGTCGGAGTCAGGTCTGATGTTTTCAAACGTCATCTGAACGCCCTTGGTGCCTGATGGGCCCAGGACGACAGCCTTCTCAAAGCTCTGGCCCGCGCTTCGCGACTGGTATTCTGTTACGGACAGTTTGCGGAGAATCGATCGGGGTTTTGTAGGTGGCTGAGATGGCTGAGACGGGTCTGATGGCATCGGGGGTGACTTGAGTCTTTTCGGGCGTGGGATTGGTGACGCGACCATATCGCCCATCAACTCCGGCTCATTGACAAGCGGTAAGTCTACAAACTGAACAGACCTCCTACTCTTGACTATGGGCCTCGTAGACTGCGACTCTGAGCTCGGGGGAAGTGCCGTATCGGTTGTCTCCGAGACCGTAGCACTGAAGTCGCTGGCGGATATCGCCATCAAGCCATCGGCCGAATGCTTCAAAGCAGGCCGAAGAAGGGTACTTGAAGTGCCAGAGCTTGTGTCAGAGTTTGAGCCTGCAGGAGGACCGTTGCTGATACTGAACAGCTTAGTCGGCATAGCGCCAGACTCCACATCTGCCTTGTCACGGCTTTGTAACTCGGCCTTCCGCCGCAGTCGAAAGTTTGTAAACATGCGAGGATCTTTAGTTGGGTCTGCCACGTTCTGCACCAATTGACGACCTTGCCTGGATTGCTTGCCGGCGGCAAAGACGTTGATGCCGCTCCCACTGTTCTGTAATCTGATCATCGTCCTCGAGCTGATGGCGGTCTTCTTGGCCTTGTGTGCAGGCCATGCAGATGCCGTAGGAGCAGCCAACCGACTAACGGCTGCATTGGCGGCCGTCTGGCTAGCAGTCGACTTTTTAGCTGCCCCCAAGGACCCGTTTGCCGCCGACGCGAGTGACAATGATTGCGGGCGTGGCTGTGAAACAGGCGACGAGGCTTTTTTCTTCGTTGGCGACTTAGTACGATCCGTCGTCTTCTCTGCTATCGTGGTCCGCTTGCGGTGGACTGGCCTTGCCACGGCCGCCTGCTTGAGTGGCTTCTTTGGCCGAATGTCCTCGATAGGACTTGTATCTGTCTGTCGATCAACAGGCTTTGGGGGCGGAATGATGGCATTGTAATCGTCCTCGCTGACATCTTCGTCGCTAACGTAGTAGTCGGCTTTGGTTTCGCCCCTCCACAGTTTGAGTTGCAGGCCTCGTCGCTTCCGCTCAATGTTGCGCTTATGGTGTCGCTGATATTTGTCCTCGTAACGCTTGTCCACGGCTTCCTGCCAGGCGATGATGTCAAAGGGCTCCTCGTCGCCTCGGGCTTGCTTTGCTTCCGTATCGCGCCACTCTTGAAGCAGCTCGTCCGTTACGTTCTCCTCTGGTTCCCACGTTGCTTCTTCAATAGGATAGCCAGTCCACTCCACCAGATATTTGTCTTTTCCGCCTTCACGAGTCTGGTAGCGGATACCTTCGACGAGCCACTCCTCATCTGAATCATGTTCGGATGCTAGGGTGGAGTTGATGGAGATGGCATCGTCATCTGGCGCCCCATCTTCCTCCACGAACAGACCTGATGCATCCATGATGGGCTCAAGCTCTGGTAACCATGCTTTGCAGTACAGTCTCGGGCGGTTTATCCTGTGATTGGATCAAGGCGAGATAGATTAAGGCTTGAAGTTCCGGGTGTGAAAACACACTTAGGCGATCATTGGAGTGAGTCTTTCAAGGGCCAGACCGAATTGGAGGTGGCCGCACGTAATGCCGACAGTGTGTGTGTGAAGCATGGAAGCATCGCAGACTCAGATGTGATGCTGGTCGGACGATGAGCGCGAGCTCTGGGGTTGGCGATATGGGTGAAACCGCTTTCCTTAACACGGCAAGCCAGCGAAGAGTGAACCTGTGAAATGTTTAGCGACGAGTTTCTCTGAGAAGAATGAGCCTAGGTAAAGTACCAAGCTGGAGAAGGTGTCCCTTCCGTGAAAAACTTGCTGACGGCGAAGGGGCTTTGGCAATGGTCAAATACCTAGGGTGGGTGGGAGTTCGAGTGCTCCTGGTGTGAATTGGGTGAGAAAGGAAACTGAGACAGCACACGACACGACGATGGTGCTTACCTACCTACGCTTGACCTTTTCAGGCCCCTACTGACAGCCTGAGTCATCACCAAAAAAAACACCCTTTTAGCCACAAACTTAACCAGCAGTTACTTATCTAATTGACAGGGGTAGTAATAATGGGACAATTGTGCGTATATTGAGTGTTGTGTATGTGTTGAATTCGAGGGTAACCCACACGAAGGGCGCCACGGAGATAGGAGTTATCAGCCGGCACGGCCGGGCCGCTCAGCAGCAACGAAGGGCCTGCCGCGGGCTTCGTCCCAGGCAGTGGGCTTCGTGGTGGCCTTAGGCGCCCAGGAAAGGGGCTACCAAAGGCCTAGTCAAGTAGCAAGGCTGTGCGCAAGGGCAACTCAATAGTTACACACACACAACACACTCAATATACACACAATTAACCTATTATAATACCCCCTGCAAATCTAACAATTAAGAGTCTTATACGCCTATATACTAATAATAATAAGTACTACAAAGCTATTTATAAGCGCCTATAACGCTAAGATAAGTAATAATACTACTAAAACAGTTCTTAACGCAACTAGTAATTAGGTCTTATAGTTTAATTAGCTAAAGATAAAGGTAAAAGCCTATAAGCTGTAGATTGTAATTAATCTATTAATTACTATGTGCTAAACGTATAAAACGCTTAAGAAATACCTTAAAGAGCCTAGAAAGCCTTCTCTAAGTAACTACCTATAGGTTATAATACGCCTAGTAGGGTTAACGCGCTTAGTAATAGTTACCCTAACAGCCCTAGAGCTAGGCACCCTATTACTATACATAAATAACAATATACTATAGGCGCATAGAATAGAAGATCTTTTACCCTCTAACCTTCCTCTATACTATACCTAATAAGTAGAGTATAATAAAGAGCTTAGAGCGTAAGAAAAGTACCTTTAACAATACTATAACCTTTAGGAATAAATTTGCTCGATAGTATTTATTAACTTAAAGCTTTGCTACTATACCTTAGATAAGGAGGTTAATTAATAGATAAAGGCCCTTAAGGCCTGCATTAGTATATACCCTTTTAAACACAGAAACAACGCGTAAGTTATATATAACGCTATACTAACAGCACCTATAAGAAAACCCCTTAATAACTAATAAGACGTTAAAGAATAGATCACAAAGTAGGAAAGGGCGCTCTACAAAGCCTCTATAAGTAGCCTACCGCAGGCCTAGATGTTAAGCCTATAGTTCACGCCCTTTATAACAGCCTTTATAAGATTATATATATTAAGTTAGGTATACATATATTATAAAACCTACGTCTGCAAAGCTAAAAGGGATACCCTTACGCCTAGAAGCATATTAGTAGACATTAAGTACTTCCTTTAGACTATAGATAATATAGAGCCTATAAGAAAGGCATTATATGGCGCCTTTAGCCTAACTAACCTTAGTAATAATGCCTCCTAAGAAGAACATAGTAATAACAACAAGGCTTGTAGCGGCTAAGGCTATAGCTGTAGAGGTTGTTAGCATAGCTAACTGCAGAGGGATTCTAGCGCGCTAGTTAAAACCTTAACCTTGTTGTCGTTACCTATACCCTTACAAGAGGCTAGCGTATATATAAAGCATAAGAGGTTAAGTATAAGCGATACTAAAATACACTTTACTAAGTATACTAATAGTTACTAACTATACCTTAGCCTGTAGTACTAAATAGATAAGTACTTCTATATGCTTCTTTACTTATAAAGGGATAGTAGGCTACTTCATTGAATAACTGAAATCCTTATTAATAAGCGTGTTTAAAGTAACCTAGAGCTTGTAAAGCGCTTAAGATAAGTAAGATAAGTAGCTAACCTACCTAACTAACTATTTAGTAGCTACTAAGGGAAGTTATCTCTAGCGTCTTTTTATACTACCTAAAGTTAATACTACCTTATAGGATTAGCTATACTAGACTTAGGCTTTATAATATATATCTTTAATAGTCTTTTATAGTTTAAGACTCTAAGAGCTACGCCCTAGGGAGACTTCCTATAGGCTAGCGC
>PUHP01000199.1:0-13521 GCA_006783085.1 Colletotrichum shisoi
GGGGGGGGGCATCGCATGCATGCAGGAGCTTGTTTCGAAGAAATGGCAAACTCGAGATCCACCAAGGACGCAGCGACGCATGCAAACACGGTGTGGCATACGACGGACGGGGGTCAGTGTGCTTGACGCGATGCTGCGTGATCAAACGGGGACTTTACCAACAACTGCTTCCTCCTCAGGGCCCAGATAATGATCTACGCCCGTCGATTACCGCCGACGTGGCAGTCGGCGAGTTGCTTCTGGAGCGGTAGGTTTGGCAGACGACAGGGAGATAAAGCCAGTGTCCAGTTGCGAATTGTCTCCTGTTCAAGGTGCCGAGCACGGGCTCGCTCCTCCCTCTGTCAACCGACCTGGGCATTCGAGTTTGTCTGTTCTCGGGCGGCGGGGGGCCACGTGGAAGAGGTGGGCACAGTCGGACTCGGACCGAGTGCAAGTGGATGGCCGCCGGAAATTTTTGCCAGATCAGACCCGTCTGTAAATTGCTATGGCCCGTGACGACTACTTCGATAACTCGAGAAGCCAGTCAAGTCAAGCGTCCAACAAGATCAAGCGTCCGCGATAACTGTGCTTCAATGCCGGCAAGAAGAAGACTACGGAGATTGGGGCCGGCCTGGTTAGCCGTTAGGCCTCGAAACCAGCCCCCATCCCCCCTTCCCCCCTCATAGCAAATGTCCGGAGCCCGAATCATGAGAGGACGGTCAAGAAGCCGAGCTGGTTCGATGAAGAGATGGTTCACGACGATGATGCTTGAAAACCAAGAGGATGCTGTAAAGTCTATCCCCACGGCAGGCAAACATCAGCCCAAACAGCGTTGTGGTTGGTCGCTGAGGGAGGATGAATGCGAACGGGCAAGTCCGTTTTCTTGGACATTATCCATTTGATCACTGTTGGGTGAGTCACGGAGTGCCAGAGGATGGCTTGCGGGCCGGGGATGGAGTGTGTTTCCCACGTGCGGCGCATGCAACAGCAGCAAGGTACGTCTCTGTAGTATACCAAGTATAGTGAAGACAGGCGCGCGTGTGAGGGGAGGAGGTGGGAATGAGGGGGTGGCACTCTTTGGCGTCAATGGTCAGGCCAGATTGGCACTCAAAATGGGCTGAGGAGTCGGGCCTGGCGGTGATGATGTGATGGTGTGGGAGGGCGGTTGATACAACGATGCTCATCCGAGACGGGGCCATGTGAGCGTGAGATCTGAGATGAAGTGTGTCGCTGGAGTGTGATTGAGTGGTCATCGATTGGCCTTGCCAGAAAGTCGATCGATGACAAGCCCTAAGCCGCCGAGCCAGCATCGTCATATTTCTGGCCGTTTTCAAACAAAGTGCAACGCGGCAGATAGCAGATGTCTTTGGCCTGTGGCGGCCAAGAGGATTGACCACAATGGACTACAACACGAGGCGGACTCAAAGCCGGGGCGGCAAGGTGACAAACAACGACAAGACGATGACAGCAAAGGCCACCACCGACCGGGTGCTTAGCAGCGGCCGAGACACCTGCGCCGATCCGTACGAAGGAGAAGAAGGTATATCATATCGGCAGAGTACGGGTGCCTCCGTGCTGTACTCTTTGGTAGCTATTCGAAGCCAACAATAATGATGGCTCATCCAGACAGAGAGAGACCCAGTCTGGTTCATCGCAGACAGCGCGCTGCTTGACGCAAGACTGACAAAGGCAAAGAGGTCCCAACTCGGTTGATGCAGGCGACACGTGGAGTTTAGCATCGCATTGCCGAGGTGGGCTCTCGGGCCCCCTTGTTACCATTTGGGCTTTGTCCAACCCGAGCATCGTCCACAATGCGAATGGGATGGATGGCTGAATGTGTTCCGGGGCCGGCTGAGACTGACTGATTGTTGGACCGTGAAGTGTGGACAGTTGGGCGCGTGGTGATCGGTTCAGGTGGGCGCAGGTAGTGTGTGTGCAGTGGTTCCTCCGGTCGATTTCTTTCAGAGGCCGGTATCCCTGCTTCTCCTTTTTTCAAAACTTGATCATACTGGCTGGCCCGAGCGGCGTTCCCCTGTGAGAATGTATCGGGGCTGTGCTGTGCGTACGTGTCCTCGACACCGAGAGAGCTACCGCCTGCCGAACCGCCTGCCGAACGGAGAAAAAGATGGGATGCCGGAGGAAGCGTGTGGCGGTGGGTGAATGGCAGGATTTGATAAAGGAGCCAGTATGCCCAATGGGTGAGCGGGCGGGAGCGTCGTGGCTGGTTCGTCGTTTAGCAGGCCACAGTGACTGCATTTCGTCAAGTTTTGTCCGTTGGCGCCGAGTGTTTCTTTGGCCCTGGACAGCAATGTCGACGGATGCGGTCGACGGGATGATCCAATGGGCGTTTTTCTTCGGGATAATTCCGACCAGGGCTAGGTGGAGGAGGGGGTAAATCCGTGTGGATGGGCGTCCGGGAATTGAGGATTGATAGTTGGATATCCATAGTTCATCCTTGACAAACCTGATACCCGTGGATGAGTGTCATGTCTCTCTTGTCTCTTCCTTCTCCCTGGCCATGTCGCACAAGAGAACAAGGGAAGATATGCCACTAGTCGAGGAGACAAGAAGAAATGCGCCCAATCTCACGGCGCCAGGGCGGTTGGACCGAGAGCAAGAAACATGGGCGGAACTGGAACGTGTTGAGGGTCGCCGGGGAGAAACATGGGATATTTACCGACAGGGAGGATGGCTGCGAGGTTGCGATGTGCAACATTTTAGGTTGATGAGCGTGTGTCAAGAGGGGGAAAAGAATCTGTTTGGGTCTCAGTCTCAGCTCTGACTTGTACAGGTTGGGTTGTGGGTTACGTTACGTATGAGTGTGAGATGCAGCAGTGTCGGATACCCGGTGCCGCTGAACGCGACAAAAGCAACGACGATCGTCATCAAGGTATCCGTGCTCGCTCTGGCTGTTGCCTGTGATGTGACGCCTTGTCGTCAAGGACCGAATCGCCTGGGCTGTTATCATCTGGCGACTTTCGTGATGGATGATCATGGTGTTTGACTGGATGGCTGAAAATTGGAGAGCCAGTCAGCCCGTGTGATGCGTTGCTTTCACAACACAGCGGTGGAATTTTCCGTACCTTACACCTTGCCTACGTACCTTACTTAGGTAGGTAGGTAGGTAGGTAGCGAACGGGTTACGGAGGAAAACGGCCCAGGGGCTGGGTACGGCGGCACGAAATACGCACAGGTACTGCTTGTTCCTGCTGTTGCTGCCGCATCTGGCCCCTGTCCCTCCGAATCCCTCTGCCCCTGCCTGTCTGCCAGCCTCTACGCTTCCTGCTATCCTGTCTAGCCTCATTAGTAACAGTCTGGTTAGTACCTTAGCAACCTAGAAACCTACACAGCATCAGCGATTCAGCGTGACTGGCAGCTGCGACGAGAGGGATGATGCAAGCTCGCTCCTGCCTACTCTGTTCTGCTCCGGCTTGGATTGCCCACCCGTTGGTTTTAAAGATACTATGTCGTGCGTGACCTTGCCTTCCATACCTAGGCAGGTGGCATGCCTCCCTTCCTGATCTGGTCATGGACAATGCGCCCCTTCCTAAGCAGGCACAACTACCTGAGTAGATGGGCAAGTTCAAGTGCACTCACTCACTCTTTCCCGCCCTGTCTAAAAGCTGACCGCAGACTGACACGCTTGACCTCAGGTAGGTACCCGGGCCACCAGTAGGGGGTAGGATACGTACATCCTTTTCACTAGGTAGGTACCGTACCTACCTACCTGCGGCACCCTGTGCCTCCCACTTCCTTAGGCGCCTGCCTAGCCTCTGGACGACTCCACTCAACCTCCCCGGCTCGCTTCAACCCTCGCTCTTGCTCGCTGCCTGTCACTTGGATATTATTTCCCTCGCACTTGCCATCGCCCCCAACTCCCAAACTGCATCTGGCATCTGCCCCCGTCTTATCGGCCGTTCTCCCCTCCTACTTCGGCCCCTCGTCACCAAAGCACAAACCACTCCTTTTTCTCGCGATTCTGTTTTTCTCCCACCCTTCCCCTTCTTCCTCCTTTCTCTCGCTTCTCGCTGGACCACTTTCGACGGTCACGATACGACCCAAACAATCCCTCCCTCCCCCCAGTTCAGACACATCGATCGTCTTCTTACCCACTCAGCACTTCAATCTCGCCTGCGTCCAAACAAGTTTGGTCCTTGGATCAAAGTCTCTGGTCTGATCCCTTCGAGTCCGGCCGCCAGTAGTGACCTCACGGCACGCATACGCACGCACAGTACCTACCCTCATACAACACACACCCAACACGAACGAAACGATCTGAAGGGGTGTCTGTCGCTCGTTCACGGCCGCGTCCACTACCACCACCACCACAACTGCCGAGAGCCCACCGCATCCTACCGCTGTCGCTGTCGTTCGCACTACGGATACACCGTACGAATACCTCCACTGCTGCTTTTGCCGCAAACCAACCTACAGCATCACACCCGTGCCTCGTCCCAACCGGCATACCTAATCCACACTGCCCATTGTCCTGCTCGCCTGCTTGCTGGTCCGACAGTCGTAAAGCAAGCCCCGGCCTGTGGGAAATCGAACCATTGTTGAGACTAGACGGCTGACCTCGACGAAGCTTTTTTTCCCGTACGCAGGGATATTGCCAAACCCAAAAAACAGCCAAAAAACACACACAACAATGCCCACCTCTCTCGACTCTTCTCGTCCCATCATGGCACCTTCAGTACGTCCATCTCACTTTAATCCTCCCTCTCTCTCTACCCGTCTCCCGGTCTTGTCGTGTTTCTCCTATGCTTTGCCCACCTGCATCTGTCTTGCGTTTGTTCTCGCCTGCACCGCCTCACTTGCGACAAATTTTTTTTTTGCCTTTTGCTTGCTCTTGGACGCCGCAAAGCACGGCTCCATTGTACACCCACTTGGCCCATCTTCTACCAGCCCTGCATTCAAGCCCCTGTCTTTTCCATAATACCCCATATACCTGCCCTCCGGCCCTCTCTTCAAAGCCTCGAGTTTTGCCTACTGCTCCCTTAGCCATTCACTGTCGCCCAAGATGACGGCCGTTCTGACAGAAACCCCCCCTCAGGTGCGTACCTCTGTGCGATACAGCACCTTTAGCATGGCGCCCTCGTTCGCCAACACCATCCAGACCACCGACTCGGCCCACGCCGAGATCACCGACATCGCGACCGGCCTTGACCGCATGGAGAACAAGGCTCTGAGCTCCCAAAGAGTCACCCTGAGCGAGGAGAAGAGCGCAAACCTGAGCAAGCTGGCCCTCGGTGCCAAGCTCGAGCGTGCACTGGACCGAAGAATGAGCAGCCAGGACGCCGTAATGCGTCCTCGCGGCAAAACCCTGACAGAGAAGCCTGCTCAGGCAGCATAGGAGCCTGCCGAGCAACCCTGGACCAAGAAAAAACGTCCTTGGCAGGCCGTTTTTACCGCATCAACCAAACGCACAACACAAGACCCGGAACCAACCCCGAGCGCGCAGGTTCCGACAGAGAGAAGCAATACAGAGACGGTCTATTATGCCGTTAGAAGCCAGACTAAGGGGCTGGTTCCGCCACCGGCTCTCGCGAAAACCCTTGTCGCACAAGACCCCCGATGACGAGAAGAGGCTGACTATGTGTCTCTGAATGGAAGCAAAGAATAATAATGGGAATGGGGTTGGGGCAGAGGCTGGCCCCCGTTCTGGGCCGCCGTGGAAACGAATGAAGTTGACAGCTGCTTTCATGATGTTTTTGTTATTTCTTGGCTTGTTGGGATATCCAGAGGATGGCCGGAGCAACGAAGCCGTGATGGCATCTCATGCATAGTGTTTAAAGGGGGGGTGTCTAACTACGATGGTGCAGCTCTGTTACATATTTCTCCACCCAGAAGCATCAATCGCACAGGTATATGACGACGGAATGGAGTTCCCTTGGCGAAAGTCGGGTGTATAGTTTGTTGGTACATGGGGTAATACTATAAATGCTGATGGCTCCATCCACCCACGATGATCCTCTTTAAATAAAAAATCCCCAAAAAAAAAACCCCAAGAGTCAAGCCGTCTAGAAGCGGCCAACCTAGGCGATGCCAGGCCCAGGAACTATGGGGTGGGCGCTGTAGCACTGACCCGATGCTAGACGCTGTCATGAGCCCATGTTGGGTAGGACAATACGGTCTCAGTTGGTCTCATCGGTCCTCCGCCGCTGACTCTGACAGCTTGGCTCTTCCGATCCTCTCTTCGTTTGCCCATCTGCCTGCCCTTCCTTGACTCTCGTGGGGTACTTTGTTGGCAAGGCCAGGCAAGGAAAGGAGGCAAAGCACTGCATTGAGCTTCCCACTCCTTAGTCGCGCTTACCGGCCGTGGTGGTTCCTTGTCCAAAGAAAAACTCGGCCTGTCCTCAAGCACTGTTTTCCTTCTTCTCGAGACGGGCCTCGATTTCTTTGTACTGAGCGACGAGTTCGGCCTCCTCGCCCTCGAACTCGAGGGCCTTGCCGACCCACTCCCTCGCCTCGTCGAGACGGCCCATCTCAACGAGGCAGCGGCCGCGGCGCCACCAGGCCTTCGCGTTGCCGACCTTGCGGGCCTCGACGCTGGCCTCGGCGTCGACGGAGCCCTCGGCCCACTGCTGCAGGGCCATGTGCGCCTGGGCGCGGTTGGCGTACAGGCCCGAGACCTCCTCGCGGACGAGCTGGGAGGGCTCCCAGAGGGGGCGGGTGAGGGCCATCTGCAAGCCGAGTGTGTAGAACTTGATGGCGTCGGCGTACTTCTTCTTGTGGAACTCGGCGTTGCCCGAGTCGCGCAGCTTGGAGACGTTGGCGGAGCGTTTGGGGTTGACGGGCATGGGCGGGGGCGGGATGCCGTGCGGGCCGGTGGTCTCGGAGGTGACGAGGGAGCGGTGGAGGGCGTTGAGCTGGGCGAGCTCGGCGGCGAGGGCGCGCGAGGGCGAGGGCGAGGAGACGGCCTTGGACTGGGGGTCGATCTGGAGGGGGAGGAGGTCGAAGTGCGTCAGGTCCGTCATTTTGGCGTTCTCAAGCGTGTGGTCTTTGGGATGGAAGCAGGAGTGGACAGGACGAAGGGAGACGAAGGGTCAGTCGCAAGTGCCTGACGGATTAATAGGCGATGTTCCCTTTAGGTATCTTTTCTTGGTCTTCGTGAAGGTATAGTTGGTTGGTTGGCGATGGTTGTGATCGCGGGTGGAGGATTGTTGCCCTGGGCCTCTAGGGCGATTAGAGGACACTTCTCCGGGAGCTTATCGCAATCGCGCGTGACGCTGGGCGCGTCACGTGCTGATAACAGGAGTCGATACAACACTGTCATGGGGCCTGTTTGGAGCAAGCTTCCAATGCGGCCATGCATCCCTCTTTCATTTGCTGTAGCCTTTTGCGGAGTGCTCAGCGCAATCTCTTCAGACAATATGATCTTTCTTCCCATTTTATCGCTGGCTGGCTTGGATAGCCTCCTCAATGCTGGGGGTTTTGGATCTGACTTCTCACAAATCTCTCTGACCAGGGTAGAAGTTAGAACAGAGAAAAATGTAGCTTTTGGCTCGTCGTTTTGTCGGTACCGCAGTATGTAGCATCGTCCACGGACGAGGACGAGCCACTACTACGGGGAAGTCGGCTGAAAGCATCACTCAGCACTGGCAAGAATATATTATCACTCCAAGTACGAGTTTGTGGATGAACATGCTCATGGCATGCCCACAAGCAAGTTGATCAAAGTATTTGCAAGAAGATGCCAGGATGGAGTTGGGATCATGGTTCACACGTCGCGATGGCTGCAGCTGTCCGAGCTCCAATGGGATGCAATGAGCAGTATCAAACGGCAATGTCATACAAGAAAAGAAAACCGATCATGCAGGCTGACGTGCTGAACGGAAAGTCGAAGGTCTCACGGCACCGAATCTCCCCTTAACCAAAGCTCATCTCCTTGTGACGCCGGTACCTCTAATGTTGAACAGAGCTCTTGACATCAATGTTGAATGAATAAATCCATCATTAGGCGCTTTCTCTAGCATTTCCGTCAACCCCCCTCTCCACCCGCTTCATACGACTCTCTGTTACGGGGTCGTATTCTTGCCGTAGTAGGACCGGTTCAAGCCCTTCTCAACCGCCGCGATCTGCAGCGCCAACGGCAAGGAGAACTGTCGGCAGTACATGAAGCTGCCCGTCATATACCAGAACCCAGGCACGCCTGTCGCTCTCCACCACTAGATCACAGCTTGTCAGTTTTATCACCAAGGTTGGAAGGTCGAAGGACGTCTGACTCACCCCAGAGCGCTCCTGCTCGTGGTCCAGTCCTCCGAAGCCCTCGATCTTCTTGACCACTTCGGGTCCGAGCAGCTTGCCAATGGTTGTCACGTTACTCTCGAATCCCGTCGCCAGCACAACGACGTCCGCCTCCAGCTTCGTACCATTCGCCAGCGTCAGACCGTCCGTCTGGAACCCCTGGACCCCCTCTTCGCATCGCTGGATCTTGATCCTGCCGTCGACGATCATCTGGTTCGCCCCTTGGTCGATGTAGTACTGCCCACCCTTGATGAGTTGGTAATCCGCCAGACCGTATCCGTCGTTCCCCTCCTTCATATCGAGGCCTGCCTTTTTAAGGCCGTCGTGGACAGCCTTGTCGTTTGCCGCCATCGCCTGCGTCAGACCGATGCTCATCGTCCGGATCAGCGCCAGCGGGATCGCGTTGCCGACGATGTCCGCCTCTTCTGTGCTCAGTCCCTCCATGTCCCACAGCGAGAGCATCAAGTTCTCCCACGACTCGCGCGAGATGGAGTAGATCGGGTGCCGCTGGACCATCGTCACCTCCCTGGCCCCGTGCGCGACGAAGTCCGCCGAGATGTCGTGGCCGCTCGTGGCGCAGCCGATGACCACCACCTTCTTGTTCCGCACGTCGGGGATCTCGGCGGCGGTCTTGTGGTGCTTGGAGTGGTAGATCAGTCCCTTGAATGATTCCTGTCCCGAGAAATAGGGGATCTTGGGCTGGTCGCCGTACACGCCCGTCGCCAGAACCACATGCCGCGCCGAGATCGTCCGCGTTCCCTCCGGAGTCCGCAACTCGACCCGGTACTTTTGAGCCTTCTCATCGTACGTGGCTCTCGTAACCTCAGTCTTGAAGGCGATATCGAGCCCCATGAGCTGCCCGTAGTGCTCCACGAAGTCGGCGACTTTGTCCCCTGTCAGGAACCGGGGCCATGTCTCGGGGATCTTCATGAAGGCCCAGTGATCAGTGTAGGTAGGCGTATGAAGGGTTACGCTCTGGTACCGGTCCCGCCATGAGTCGCCGAGACGGGCGCTACGTTCTACGAGGCGAGTTTTGATGCCCATGTGTTGAAGGCGTGCGCCGAGGTTGAGGCCGGATTGGGCTATTCTGTGTTAGCCGGTACTGACAGAGGGTGTTTAAGCACCGTGCTGAATGTGTGATGACCTACCGGCACCAACAATCAAGACCTGGAGGTCTTCTTCAGAGTCGCCATTGACGCCATTGGCGACGGGCTCTTTGGGGAGCGGAATCGACGCAGCCCTTTGCGCCTCCACCTCCTTCTGAAAGTCGAGCTTCTCCAGCTGCGTGAACACGGTCCAAGCTTTCCACTCGTCCTTGCTGACATTTCCCAGCTTCAGTAGCCCCTTTCCCTCGCCGTGCGGCGTCTTGAACGTGAACCCGGCTTGGATCCAGATCATGCCGCCAATATCGAGGAGCAGTGGCTTGAGCCCGCCGATCTTGGTCGTCTGCAGGTTGGAGAGGCCATGTTCTGCCGAGGCGAGGTACCTGCTGATCTTTTCTCGGCCTTGTTTGCAGGTGAAGTCCCACGACAAGCCTACAATGTCCCTCCACCAGCAGTCACCGATGAACAAGTCCGACAGGTCGCCGAAAGATTGTTCGTCGAAGCGGCGTTGCAGTCTCGCAAGCCAGTTGGCGGAGATGTGTTCGGCGTCAACCTGCTCTTTTTCGACACCTTCTTGCAGCCTGAGAGCTGGGATCTCGGGGAGTTTCGTGCCGTCCATGGTGATTCGTGATGAGTGTAAGTGTGCAAACGAGAGAGAGCGAGTAGAGAACCGGCCAAGTACGTCTTGAGAGACGCTGTGGTGGAACACTGTGTAACATGGGTTTTTATTCCAAAATTCGATAGCGTCAGATAGCTTAAGTGTAGAGTGTAACCCCCTCCCCCCCCCCTCGATCTCCCCTCGCTGGCTGCTGAAAGGCGGACGCCGGACTTCAGCGTTTGGACGATCTAGCCGGGCAAGGATGTTAGGCTTGCTGTCTTTGTAATTAACTTTGCGCCGGCAGAGCTACTGAAAAGATGGAATCAGATGATCAGATAAGATCATTTCCGCCTGTTGGAATCGCGCAGATCGACGACGCGTGCCAATCAGAGTCTCTGGCCGCTGCAACCCCTCTACGCATCTGCCGGGATGGCTGCCTGTCGAGCAATATAATCTCAAAGTCTAATACCCAAGCACTACAGGTATGCTGTGAACATGCTTCGCTTTCGGGGCCCGGGCCGTCAGCTCAGTCCCTACGGGGGTGTACTCTATATGGAACTTATCCCGACTCTATACAGAAACAGAATACGAAGATACGAATCCGTCGGGTGTGGTTCGACGTCTCCTTCAAAGCGGGGGTTGCATCGCTCGTGATGCAGGCGGCCAACCTTCCACTCACTCACAGACGCACCGTCTGAAATAAATCTAGAGGCTCCCGAACAGCATACAGCATACATGGACTGGAGGCTACGTCGCTGGTGTGTAGATTTGTCCCCCCTTTTTATTTCCGCTAAATTATGCTTCTCTTGCTAATCTCTATACGCCATAAATTTTGCTAGAGCTGTCTCGCCAGACTCGGAATGTGTGTAGTTTCAATTTAGCAAAAAGGCCACGGAAATTGCCCGTCCCGATGTTCGTTTGTGGGCGTCTTCCTGTAAAACCCCGTACGGGTCCTATTGGCAACTTATCCCGGTTCGGACTCCGAGCGTTACGTGAAGTACTATCTCCCCGAGAACTTCAGGAGTTACATCATGTGGAAATTGAGTTGAACAACTCAGAACAAAACATGAAAGTCAAGTTTTGCGTATGGGGTTGACCTGGACTCGCGTTGAGTCGACAATCATAGATTCTGTTCCTCAACGTCAACGTATGGGTTGTGGGTTGTGGTGTGGTAATGGCCAGCCCGGACCGCTGCCCGGTGCCCAAATCCACATCCTGGAAGACGTACTTTGCGTGGATGGATCAGGAAATGGAGAAATATTACAACCCTCCCGGCGAAGAGACGCATTGCAGCTACATGTCCCATTTTCGTCTTCTTTTTTTCTAGCAAGATTATGTTCAGAGTGGCTTCCTTACGCAAGCAACGGCAGAGTATCGGCACCACATAGCCTCAAAGACGGCGGGGTTGAGTCTGGGAAGAATTGGCACATGCAAGGTTGAAGATACTACTTCCAGGCATACTTGATCTTGATCAACTCTTGTGGCGTTTCCCATGCATACCTCAAAGTTTGGAACGAGCATGGCAATCCTTCCCATCACAGATCAAACTTCGGAGATTCGAGAGACCGGTTGGACAAACGTAATGGGTGCCCTAAGAGGCGAACGGTGAACATGTTCACGCTTCTATCTTGGTCACATTCCAGGTTCTGTTGTTTCTAACGACTCGTTCAGTGGTCTATCCCAGCTGCCGCTTGTGATACACTGTCGGATCACTTCATCGCAATAAAGAGATTGTTTTGTCACAAACGCATGATTCTCGGCTGGGAAACCCGCCATGAAGACAACTACCGCTATATGTTTGGACTTTGTGGACGACAAACACGCTAGCTGCCGCACGAATTCCCACTGATTTTCAGCAACTCGAGTCGGCGGTTGAGACGCCGTTGGTTGTCGGGCGTTGGTTGACAAGCGAATCCCAACTCGTCAATTGCGTTCGTTTGGCACTTCTGGCGTTCGTTCCCGGCCCGACTTTCCTCGCTCGCTTCGACCTCCGTCTTTGGTCGGCCGGGTCGACCTTCTTTACTAACAACTTCACGAGCCGTTCGTGATAATCATGGGCAAACGAATAGACGATGAGAGAAGAAAATGATATTTGACAGCATCATCACCATGGGCGTCACACAGCCTCTCGATATCACTCAAGCATCCATCGGCCAGAGTCTGCATGCTCTGTCTACGACTAAGCTTACAGCCGTGGATCTTGCGGCCAGATTCCTACACCGGATCGGCAAACTTGACCATCGGGGGCCTTGCTTCAACTCCATTTGCATACTCAACCCCAACGTCTTCGAAGAAGCGCAGGCCTCGGACGACTGCCGCGCTTCCGGTCGTCCCCCGAGAGCTCTCGAGGGGATTCCTTTCACCGTCAAGGACAGCTACCAGGTCAAGGGCAGTGCGGCTCTGGACACCGAGGGAATCCAGGTTTATGTCAATGGCGATTTGTCGAGTCGTCCCCCTAAGCTTACAGATAGCCAGGGGGAGTGGGCTGGACAATTGAGCCGAGAGAGGGTCAAAGACCCATATCTAGTTCCGGGCAAGCTCGCTAGAGACCAGTTCATGATTGTCATGCTTGCTCGGACTTCAAACGGGAGATCGACCGGGCGTTTGATCATGGTTGACTGACATGTTCCCATCACAGGCAGAAGCGATTACTCCATAAACTGCCAGGCATCAGGTCTCCCTGCACATTTACAGTGTGAGCAAAAAGGTATTGCCCTTCTTTTTCCTAGCCCAATTCTATAAAGTATATACATGTATCATAAATCTTCGTATGCATCGTTCCGTGGTATCTTGACGCGAGCAGCCTGTGCTACTGCGAGAGTCGTCTACTGGAGAGCGACAGAGAGCTTACCAGTCCCGTAGGCAATGTTCTTGACAGGGAGGTCGGTCAACGCCTTGGTGATGCCGAGGCCGCTAGGGCAGGAGGCCTGGTTGCTGATGGCCAGGTCGAGGTCGCAGAGCTCGTCTACACCCCAGGTGCAGGCGGAGTTCTGGATGTTGTAGAGCGCGTGGTTCTTGGCCACGAAGCTCTCGGGCTGGGCGAGACAGGAGGAAAGGTAGTTCATGCTGTTGGCGGCGGACAGGGGCAGCTTGCCGTCCGTCAGGAGGTGCTCGCACTCGCTGGCGGGGAGCGCCTCCCAGTCCATGGGGACGCCACCGCCCTGGGTAGGATAATCGGTGGCAGAGTGGCCGGTGCTCAGGTAGTTCCAGGCGTCGTAGGAGATGTCGAAGGCACCGCCGGATTGGTCGATGCGGAGCAGGTGGACGCTGCGGCCGGCGTTGGAGACCTTGACGCAGATGTCGTCGCAGCCGACAGAGCCGGGCCAGTAGGCAACGCGGTTGATGTCGATCTTGCAGCCGAGCACACCGATGGAAGAAGAGAAGGCGTCGTGAGGCGTGACGCTGGCGGAGCCGGACTTGCCAGCATTGCGGATGGGGATGGAAGCGGCCGAGACCAAGCTGGCCGAAGCAACAAGGAAGGTGGTCAGAGTAGTGGAAAACATCTTGACTGAAGAGCTGTTGGGTTTCTTTCCGAGAGGGACTGTGTGTGTGTGTGTGTGTGTGTGTGTGTGTGTGTGTGTGTGTGTGTGTGTG